>CABHPQ010164699.1:0-65212 GCA_902168405.1 Peromyscus aztecus | reverse complement strand
TTTTTTTACATATATTGTATTTCAATCATGCCTCCCAATTCTTCCTAGGCCCTCCCTACCTCTCCACCCTTGTAACTTAATGTGTTTTCTCTCTCTGTCAAACAAACCAAAAAACTAAAGAAGAAACGAAAAAGAAAACAAATGAATAAACATCCACTAGAAACAAAACCCTACGGAAAAGTAAATTAAAACAAACAGGCAAAAAAAAAATCAGTAAGGCAAAAATTTCCAAAACAAAGCAACATAAAACAAAAGTCCAAAACCATCAAGTAAGCGAACAAAACAAATAAAAACATGAGTCTCTTTTGTGTTGGCTAGCTAGTCCTCAGCATGGGACCTACCCTGGAGTTGGCTAATATATACCTAATGACATTCCATTGGAGAAACTAATTTTTGCTTTCTAGGCAGGTATCAATTACTAATAGCTTTTTGGTTAGGGGTGAAACTTTATATCCACCTTCCCCTCATATTTCTGGGATCTCATCTGGCTTGGACTCATACAGATCTTGCATATGTTGCCTCAGTCTCTGTGAGTTCATATGTGAATCAGTCCTCTGTGTCTGGAAGATATAGTACTCTTTTGTACTGTATCTTCTGTTTTGACTATTCTTGTTTTGGCTATTCTTGGTCATCAACTTGATTACATCGGGAATTAACTAAAATGCAAATAACTGGGCACACCTCTAAGGGATTTTCCTTAATTTAAACATTTGAACTGGGAAGAACCACTTCTAATCCTGGCCTTCAAGGTGAGAATACATACATACATAGTCCAGATTTTTTCAGGTGGAATGATTCACTTTTAATCTGGCCCACACTTTCTGCTGGCACTCTATATAAAGGACATGGAAGAAGGAAACTGTCTCTATTTGCCTGCTTGATCTCACTCTTACTAGAAAGTACATTCCTTCACTGGCATTATAGCCTTCTTCTTTGGGATTCTGGCATATACTGAAAAGAAGCTGAGACATCCAACCTCATGGACTGAAGAGCTACTGGTTCTTGGACCTTACATTCATAGGCAGCCATTGCTGTTTTATTAGGACCACAGTCTACAAGTCATTCTAATAAATCCCCTTTCTATATAGATATAGAGATTCATTCTTTAAGCTATGTTACTCTTAGAGAACCCTGACTAATACATGTGTTTTCTGCCTTTTCTTCTCCATATATCCCTGAACCTTGAGGGTAAGGGTTTGATGAAGATATCCCATTTAGTCCTGAGTGCTCCAAAATCTCCCACTTTTTACACAATGTCAGTTGTGGATATTTGTGTTAATTCCTACCTATAGTGAAAATAAGTTTCTCTAATGTGTGTTGAGTAAGGCACTGATGTATGGGTGTAGCAGCACATCAATAGGAGTCATTTTATTGCTATATTCCATAAACAGAATAATAGTGTTTTTCCTAGGCCCATTACCTATCCAGTCTCAGGTTCTTGGCATCTTAGCAGTGTTATATATGGCTTACATATCATACAATGAGTTGCCTTAAATTTAATGAAAACTTTATTGAATATTCCTATGATATTTTTACCACTAGTTATAGTAATAGATCTTTGCAGGCAGGTTGCTGTTATATATTTCAGAGTTTTTAGCTGGGTAATATTGATTATTATGGTTTTTCTCCAGTAATATGCAGAGTACCTTCAATTACCATGAACACAAGTCTGTAGGGCTTAGGTACCAGCTTGACATGTCCATGTCCCATGACATAAGCAAGCATTGCCTTCAACAATAGACCCTTGCCATCAGGTTGTGGAGAGCAGTCAATAGCTTTGGCATTAGCCTGTGATATTTTCAAGGTTCTATGGAACCACTTTGGACAATGAATTAAGGCGATGTAACTCATTGTTTGCACTGGAGCTTTTACTTGGTGGTTTAAGATACCTAGTTGGGACATTGTCTCCTCTGTTTTATTATGACTCGGTTTAGATTCCTTTCACATATGTATATATTTTAGGAAGCTTCTACAGTAGTAGGTTTCCACATGGTTTTTCAAGTGGAGTGCAAGTTATCCCTCCCCATATTCCCTTGTTTGCATTTCTCTCCCTTCCTCTTCCCTATTTAAACCTATTTTCATTCTCCATTGAAGATATCATGGATATATTCAGGCAATTAGGGAGAGACATGCTACAACTAAGTATTGTGTCTTAAGTTAAGAGTGACAAATATCCACTGTGAGTCTCTGTAAAGCGAAGCATTGACTTCAAATTAGAACCTGCTATAGTAGCTCTGTATAAAGATTTTAGTTTACTTCACATGTTTCCCATTAGAATTGGAAATGCTTAACATTTTAGATCTATTTATTTGATTTTTGTAAGATACTGAATACTTTTCTCAGAACACTGGAAAATTCATTTGTGTGATCAATAATTGCCAATTTAAAATCAACTGACACACATCTTGGAATGCCTTTATAAGACAGTTCACAGGGTGCATTGGCTATGAGAATAGAAACAAAATATAATTAAAGTGGTAAAATTTGATATAAGTAGTTGCTATCTGGCAGCAAAAACAAGAACAAAAAAAGCTAACAACTGAATTAAGAATAGATAGCAAAGTCACAAAGTCATTTCAGTAAGAATAAAGACTATGAGACATATAAGGAATGGAAGAAAAAATGATTTGGTATATTTTGGATAATGATTAATCCAACCTGAGAATTTGAAGGATTTAAACAAGTAAAATTCTACTAAATTTCATATTGGGAATATAACCACTGAGCATTGCATTGAATGTATAAAGGATATAGAGTGTAAATCATCAAAATCTTTGAATATGTACACAATAGGTTATTGGACTATAAAATGAAACTGCATCTATCACCCTTGATATTTTTTAACAGATAAGTGACTAAAACAAGCATCCTTAGTACAAAATTGTACACTAGAGAAATTGTAACATTGCATTAGCCATGTGAAATAATAATGACATATGTACAGTCAGTCTATCAGTAGAAATTGCATTTTGTTGTTTTAATCTCTGTCTCTCTAAGAAGTGTAACTTTTTTCCAGATTGTTTGATAACACATCCCTTGGAATGCAATGAAGTTAAAACTATAATATAGAATATTATTTTCTCTTTTATCACATTTCCCTCCTCTTTATCTGCTTTTAAATAAGAATCTCAGACCAGAGCAGAAATAAGAAAACAGACCAACCACTTACCCTAACTTTCTTTTAAGAAATGAAAGAATATATGCACTGGTCCTTTTCTGAAGAAAAATATATTCCTTGCTTAAATTCTGCATATTTTACATTATTTCAAGAAATCAAGGGCCTCTGTATAAGAACTGAGAAATGCAGAATGATTTTTGTCTTATTTGGTTTTTTCTTTTATTGAAAATAAGCTTTTTTCATACAATATATTCTGATTACGTTTTCCCATCCACCCTACTCCTGTCAGTTCCTCCTTACCTCCACTCCCAATTGGATTCACAAACTTTGTTTCTTGTTAGAAACAAAGAGGCATCTAAGAAGATTATTTTGATAATTCTTTGGAAATCTCATAGTCATGATTATAATCATCCCATCTCCTCCCTCTAATTAATCTCATATTCACCTCTACCTATCTCCCTTCAGAAATTTCATTTATTCATTTTTATGTTTCTTTACCTAACAGCTCATCAATTCCAATTTGTACCATACAAATATTTCTGGGTGTGGGGCCACTGAGCATGGTCAACCTACACATACTTAAAGAAAACTGACTGTCCCTTCCCTGGAAGACATCAACTATCTCTGTCTCCTCAGTTAAGAGTTGGGGGCCTGCTGGACGGTGGTGGTGCACACCTTTAATCCCAGCACTCGGGAGGCAAGAGGCAGGTGGATCTCTGTGAGTTCGAGGCCAGCCTGGTCTACAGAGCAAGATCCAGGAAAGGCGCAAAGCTACACAGAGAAACCCTGTATTGAACACCCCCCCCAAAAAAAAAAGAGTTAGGGGCTTTTACTATAGCTAGAATGTTACCTGATACCTGATTTCATCTGGTATAGGCCTTTTGTGCAGGCAACCACAGCTACTGTTAGTTCATGAGAACAGCAGTCCAGTCAGGTATTGAAGATAATATTTCACACTTTTTTTTCCCTCCTATACTTTGGCTTGTACAGTTTTCATGTGATGGTCACTAAGCACTGAGGAGCATATGCTGCAGATGTCCCATTTAAGGTTAAAATTTCTCCAGTCATTTGTTCTCTGCACTTTGTCTAGTTGTGAGTTTCTATATCAGTCACCGTCCATTGGGCAAGAAATTTCTATGATGAAGTCTGAGAGCTGGATTTATCTATACACAGAGAGATATGAATTTAGAGGAAAGTTTAGTACTATGTCTATTCAGTGAAAACATAATAATATGTTCACCCCTGGGGCCCATTAGCTCTCTAAGCATGGATTCTGGGCCAATTTCATAATACACATCTTGTTTTCCCTCCTATGGAGAAGGTTTTAAATCCAATCCAAGAGTGGTTGGTTACTGCAATAACATCCCTGCCACTTAGACAACTATTGGCATATTGTGCCTTGCTACTTATAACTGCAGTAACAGTGTTCACAGATGATTACTTTATCCCCAGTACCCTGCATGACACTTTTCATTGTCATGAGAACTAACCAGCTGGGAAAAAGCTTGCTAGTCAGTACCAACTTGACTTCCTCTTGTCCTGTGACCAATATATGTCTTTAGTAACAGGGGCTTACCATCAGGTTCTGTTGAGAAACTAAGAGTAATAACACCAGTATGTATTGGTTTCAGGATCTCTAGGACACCTCTGATCAATAACTTCAGGGAAATTATCATATACCTGGCACAGGAATTTTTATTTGACAACATATGGCCTCTGGGATGAGAATACTCTCCTATGCAGGTTATAAGTGCTTAATATCTTTAGCCTCCTGTGAAATGCAAATTAAATTCACTTTGAAATGCCATCTTATTATAGCCAGAATGGCCAAGGAAAAGAAAACAAAAGACAATAAATGCTGTTGATGACATGGAGAACAAAGAACTTTCTTGCAATGTTGGTTAGAGTATGAATTGCTGCAGTCACTGTGGAAATCAATGCAGCTGTTCATCAGGAAACTACAAATATGTATAAGATGTTACCCAGTTAGTTACAGTACTCTGGGCATATACCCAAAGGACATCATTTTCTACAGTAGAAGACATGTTCATCATAGTTGTAGCTGCTCTACTCACAATAGCCAGAGCCTAGAAACAACTGGGATACCTATCAACTGATAAATGAGAAGTGAAAATGCAGGTATATACTATGCTATTTTATTCAGCTATTAAAAAATTGAAATCATGGAATTTATAGGTAAAAGATGGAACAATAATAACAAAAAGATGGAACTGGAAAATATCAGAGTGAATGAGGTAATCTATACCCAGAAATAAAACAAACAAACTTCAAACTTCATATGTGGATTATAGTCTTGATTCTCTGAATATTTATGATTTGTAGTAGCTACAGAACCCAGAAAACTACAGAGAAATAATTGATGGGTACAGGGAAGAAAGATGGTAATGGAGAGGAAATAGTAAAACATAGGTAATATGAAGATAAAAATGGTAAAAATGGCATGGAATTTTAAGACGGGAAAGGAATGGGAGGGAGGGCAAGATTCTTGAGAGTGTTGGTAGCAGGATAACCACCACTAAGGGTATTTGAAAAATCCATATGGAAACCTATTTTATCAGCTTCGTGTGTGTGTGTGTGTGTGTGTGTGTGTATGTGTGTGTTCATATATACTTTTACAAAATAATTTAAGTCTATATTATTTTTAATATATTTAATATATTTAAAGTTCTTTGCATTTTGTATTTTAGAAATCCTTTACTTACTCTTGATTCGACTTGGTTTGGAAATAAGAATTTTCTTTTCTTTTGCATTTTCATATGTACACATTGAGAATAACTGCTTTTGAAACCGTGTAAAGACCCCATTGTTCAGGATTAATTTAGGTTCTGCCTACCCACCTCCACTCTCATTTTTGCCTTTAAATTTTTAGATGATATCATTTCATTTGTATTCTACAGTTACTGTTGTAGTGTTTTTTACCTTTCAGATAGTTTGAATCTATAAATAGGTGAATAATATTGCTTCTAAGCAATCTGTGACTGTAAGTCAAGTATGTACTCAGGAAATTATCTAGAAAATTAGTTGATTTTTAGGGTTATGATGAAAATTGAGTGTGCATTTTTCTCTTTTTTCTCTGTGCAGCTTTTATTATTTACACAATGAAATGTAACATCAGTACTCAATAGAATTATTATGTGTAATACATAAATATGAACTATCTGTATACCTCTATAAATCTAACTCAGATCTAAAGTACATAAAATTCAAAGCATCTTTAAGTACATATCTTTTAGTGTTTGAATGAACTTAAAGAAAACCTTCACATATCTTGTGGAATTGGTAAATTTGAATAATATCTCAATATTTTAGTATTTTACATTTTCATTAGCTTTTGTATAGATAAGTATTTCTGCTGGAAAGTAAAATTTACATCCATGAGTCTTTCTTCTCTCACAATGTTCATAGCCATAGATGTAACACTATGTGCGTTACCATCCAGGAGAGTGGGGGTGTTTCTTCTGCACTATTGGTCACATCTTGTAAATTACCTTTTATATAAAGGGGTAATAGGAAGGTCCTGTCTTTTGTACGACTGAAGGAAGACACTTCAAAAGTCTTCAGGCTCACCATTTCTTATACACAGTTGTCCTAAGAACTCATCAGAAGTGATGTTTGATAGATCTGTGCTCCAAGATTCTTGAGTTCTTGCCCGTTAGAGTGCTATTAGTTTCATTTCTGAAAATATCAATTAAGTTAGAGAAGTTGTAGCTGATACAGGCATAGAAACAGTTGACTGTCATAATCTGCACACAATGAGTATAGCAAGCAGAGCTTTTAGAAAACATGTAGGAACATCAGTAAGAATTAGACCTAAGCGCAGCTTTAAATGCATTGGCTCAAGATGAGGGAAGACAAACCGTGTTGTAGAATTCATATGTCTTTTTGTAACTATATTTTGTTCAGATTTGACATCCATCTTCACAGCAAATGGAGATGACCTACTCAGGCAGGAAACCAAATATTCTGAGAAAGGTCAAGGCCTTCTCTATCCATTTTAAGGCTAATTGACTGAAATTTGTCAAATTTCAATTTGGGTTCCCTTGTTTTTCTGTTTTATTTTATTTTGAGATAGAATCTCACTATGTAGCTCTAGCTGGCCTGGAAATATCTCTATGGACCCTATTTAACTCAAACATGAGTTCATTCTCCTATGTCTACCACCTAGGGGTTGGGATTTCAAGCATGTAATACTACATTGAGTGTCCTTTAATTTCTGTAAGCCCTTCCACCTATAGTAATTGAAAATATTTAGCTTTCTACCTTGGAAGTAGCATCCTTATTCAGATTTCTATCTGTTCTGCATTAGTCTGTCATCATATTCTGTCTTAAAACACTTCAAATTCCAGGTTCAGTTGGCTTATGTTGATTTTTGATTTTCAGTTGTTTGCTTCCTCATTTCAAATATCAGTTGTGGGGTTTCCTACTATAACAAAGTTTAGATATTACTATATTCAAGGACTATTAATAGAGTCAGCATTGACTACTGGACAGAATTAGTTGATGCTATTGATGGAAGTCTGTTCAGGGCAGTTTTATCATATCTAGTTTTCAGCATAAGAAAATAGATATAGAAAATATGCTGTATTATTTATTCAAATACTCTACATGCACACACACACACACACACACATATAATTTCCTCAATATTCCAGTCATAAATTGTATACATATGAAAACACATAAAGTCTCAAGAATAGAAACCTAAGTAAAATCTGACTGGTATCCTCTAAATAGAGCTATTCACATATTTTTCAATATCCTTATTCCTTATTATCCTATATATAGAAGTTTTCTTCACTGGGCAATAATTCAATAATATTCAACTCTGTAGCATGTATGACATATTGCTAGCTTGTCAGCTGTGATACAGGAAAGACAACATCTAAAATTATCTGAAATGATAAATTTTATAAACATACACCTTACATACTTTTTCTTAAAAGTATAAATTATTTATAAAATATCTGTGTGTTATACTCTAGCTTGAAAATCTGTCCAAATGATTCTTAACAGACATTGTCATGATTGATTTAAAAACCTACAAGATTTTATTCTATTTGTATGTGGGGGAATCTAGAAATGTGCATGTTCTTATGTATATACATTTGCAGGAATTCATGTGGAGCCCAGCAATTGACATCAGGTCTCTTCCTTGATTACTATCTACCTCAATTTTGGAGACAGTCTCTTCTCCAATTTTGCTAGAGTGGGTAGCAAGCAAACTCAAGGATCTTTTTTGTCTGCTTCTCCAATGCTGAAATTGTTGCAATATGCCAGCCACCAAGTCCATGTATATCAGTTGGTGCTGAAGATCAAAATTCAGATCTTCAAGCTTGCCCAGCAAAGATTTTAACAACTGAGCTATATGCCCAGCCCCTAAATGATTTTATTTTTAAAGGAATTATTTTTTTTTACCTCCATAAGCACATACTTACCAAAAAAAACCTAACATTTTTTAATTAAGGAACAAGGAATTATATTTAAGAAAAAAAAGCTCTTATAATCCATTAATGTTTTAACATCTGTTTTGTTAAATGTATGAAATGATTACTTGCTGTTGAAATCAATTAAGGGTCAACATCTCAAAAGAGGGCATATTGTATGATCATAAAATGAGTCATTGACTGATTTTTTTTGGAATCTATTAATGATGTTTTTCTTAGTCGTGTGTTGTTCTCCAAGCACAAGATCAAAGTTAATATGTTCAATACAGATGAAAAGCTTGCTTTTGTTCAGTTTTCCTGTGTCTACCTACCCGTCCCAGATTCTCACTTATCTGCTCTCACAATTCACCCAACCTAGCCTCTTGTTTCCTTGTGCAATGCTCTCTTTTATGAACTTTAGTTCAATAAAGACACCTTCAAATATTTAATATTTCTTATAACAATATATAATGGTTTTTTTTTCTTAGAATGTGTCTGGGACTCATTATTTAACTTGCCTGTCCATTTACTTAAATGGATTCAGTGACTCACAAGCTAATCAGTATAGTTCTCAATATATCCAGATTAAGTCCTTTATCAGAAATATGCATTAAAAGTATTCTTTACCATCCCTTGATTAGTATTTTTACAATTATTTCAGTGTAGTTTGATGAATGTAAATTATTCTTTCTTTGACATATAGTTAAATCAGTGGGTTGATTTTTTTTGTTTTGCTTTGTTTCTTTTTTTGTTTGTTTTTTTGCCTTTAAATATATTGTACTTACACAAATAATGAAATTTTAAAAAATGAAAACATAACAAAATAAACAAAAACTGAAATCATTTAATTCAATTTGAAGGCTTTTGATTTCTAAACCTCAAAAGATGGACACTTTCAAATGCATGGGTGTGGAACCTAGCTGTTTCATCAGAAGATCATTTAAGAGAATTTGTGATAGAGGGCAAATTGTTGGAAGTGGCTGCTGGAAAAACTGAAGACTGAAAGAAAACAATGATTTGATTTATTATAAATGGAAATTTATCAGTAAATTATTTAAACATTTTATTTTATTTCATGTATATAAGTGCTTTAGCCTGCATGTATGCATACCACGTGTGTGCCTCATCCCGGGGGATCAGAAAATGGCAAAGTTTCCCCTGGAACTGGACTTAATGGACTTTTTTGAACCCCAGTGTGAGTGCTTGGAATTGAACACAGATCCTCAGCAACAGCAACAAGTGCTCTTAACTACTAAGCCACCTCTCCAGCCCTGTGAATATTCTTTAACTTGCTGAAAACTTTTTGGGCATTTAAAAAATGTCCTTGCCAATGCCAAACCAAGCATTTACAATGATAGAAACTGTTTTCTCAGTTATCACTATAAGAAAAAAATCAGTGATACTGTGATTGTTAATCTTGATTATTACATGATTACATGTAGAAATGCCCAAGAGGTTAGTACAGCTCATTTCTGGGCATGCCTGTGGAGATGCTTCTAGAGAGCATGTGAGCTCTGACCTAACAAATGCTTTCTTCCACTGATAAATTCAAGTCTCAACTGAATGTACCAGGCTCTGCTGACTCCCCATGGGAGACCTTGACTTAAAGGAGGTGGGAATGGGGGGAGGATTGAGGAAGAAGGCTGGGGGGCAGGAAGTGTAAGGAGGGGGGATCTGTGGTTGGTATGCAAAATGAATAGAAAATTTCTTAATAATAATAATAATTAATAATAATAATAATAGTAATAATAAATTCAAATCAATGGAAATACTGGAGATGTGTGCCTCTTGGTCTGGCTGGAGGAAGTCTGCAGTGGGGCCATGTCCTTGGGGTAGTATCCTGCCCTGGCCTCAACATTAACATTCCGTTCAGCCTCCTCTTCATTCTGATGTGAGAGAATCCTTTCTTAGTAAACAACTTCTTCCTCTATCACACAAACTCACAGACTTGATGTTCTATCTTACATGGATCAGAATCAACAAGAAATCACTTATCATGATATTACTTTTATTTGTTGTCTTAGTTAGGGTGTCTATTTCTGTGGCAAAACACCATGACCAAAAAGCATGGGGAGGAAAGGGTTTATTTGGCTTACACTTCCAGATCATTGTCTATCATTGGAGAAAGTCAGGACAGGAACTCAAGCATGGCAGGAACCTAGAAGCAGGGGCTGATGCAGAGGCCAAGGAGGGGTGCTGCTTACTGGGCTCTTCATCCTGCGTTATTATAGAATCCAAGACCACCAGCCCAGGAATAATACCACCTGCAATGGGCTGTGCCCTCTATCATTGTTCAGTAATTGAGAAAATGCCTTACAGCTGGATCTCATGGAGGTATTTGATCAACTGAGTTTTCTTCCTCTCTGATGACTCTAGCTTGTGTTAAGTTGACATAAAATCCAGTATATTTGCGCTCCATTTTCCATTGTTTAGTTTTTTGTTTTTTGTTTTTTTTTTGTACTAGTGATTTCCTTATACTCTTTTCTACAACGTACCTTAAGGCAAATTGAGGGTACAACTCAGTGTCAGACCGTGGGGGCCAGGGAGAGAAAGAAGGATGGTAAGAAAATATTTTCTAAGAAAAAAATTCTAGTGTAAATATGGAAGCTCTGGTTCTCTGCAACAAAAAGTGTTCTTAACTACTCAGTCATGCAAACTGTTTACCTCCAGATTGTTTCAATACTTTCAAATTATTGATTTTGTCCAGATTAAGTTGATTATTTTTTTCTAAAGAGGAGAGACATAAGCTATTCAATCATAACTAAGATTGTAAGGTCATAGTTTTTATACTTATATTTTAAGGATGGCCTTTACCCAATTTTAATCTGTCCTTCCTTGAATGATAAGTCTTTATCTCTTGAAATCAATAAAATCTGTTTACTTTAGATTTGGTTATCCTACAACATCCCTAAAAATAACTTTATATTTAAGTTTCTCTTGTTCCAAATTGAATTACTCCAATTTGATTGATAGTTTCTGAGAATATTTCTTAGTGAGTAACCCCTCCCCTTTACTTCCTGCAGGATGTCTTCTCCCAGAGACAGCACTAAATCATCCTTACTGAGCCATGAGTTTTCAGTGGCTCTGTACATAGCTTGACTGATTTCTTACCATTTCCTCTTATCACTGGAATATAGAGATCTTCTTCATCATAGAGGTCTGACTACAGGTCCTCAATTTCAATTTAATTGTGTGTGTAAGTGTGTCTGGCAGGAAGAGAGAATAAATAGGAGGAGAAAAGGAGAGAAGGAAGAAAGGAGAGAAAAAGGAAGAAAGAGAGGGATACAACCACTGTCAGAAACCAGGCAGCTGCCAGACAGACACACATGGAGACAGCAGGAAAGTAAGATATATAGAAAGAAAGAAAGGTAAAAAGCCCTGAGGCAAAATGCAGATGAAGAGAAACTAGTTAATTTAATTTATAAGAAATGAGCATAAGATAAAGCCGAGCATTCATAACTGATAAGTCTCTGTGTCATATTATGGGAGCTAGCTGGTTGCTCAAAAGAAACCCTATTACAACTACCTCCATTATTACCTTCTCCTTCTCTTAAAAGACATTTCTTTAATTCCTGTCACACACACATGCACACATACACATATGCTCCATACATATAATGCTATTTGTGTGTGCATGATTTCAATACTGACCGATTATTAGCAGATAATAAATTGGCATATTCTTCCTTGGGAAGACTAATTCTCCAGCTCTCAGTGTTCTTTATTTGTCTGTATAGTTTTAGTCAATATATTCAAATATGTTCACCTTTTATAAATTCTATGAAATAACAAAACAACTTCAGAAGTTAAATGGCCACTGACCAAGTACCCTGGATCCAAAAAATTCCCTCTACCTTCCAAAGGAAAAACATCTCTGATGAAAGACATTGAAGCAGAAGTGGACTTGTAGATGAAGGGCTCCAGAGGGAGACACAGGAGAACGTGAGACAGGAGTGAGGAATGAAGATGACTCAAATGTTTCATATAAATGTATAAAAGAGCTAAATGATAAAGGAATCTGAAAATGAAAAGAGTGGTTAACTCTTAATTATAACTCTAATCATGTTCAGGCTCAAAGAATAAAGTTTTGAAGATTATCTTATGAAAGAAAACTTGTAATATTAAATCTGTACTACAATCAAGCTAAAGACATAAATAAATCATATTATTATAAAATATGTTAATGGGAACTTTAGTTAATTTTTCTATTTTTAGTATTCATTTCAATCATTTGAATAAAGTTCTGTATTTTGCTATGTGTATGTATTCTAAGGGAATATTCTGTGTCCTGTTGTTTCATGTGAGTTACCTTTTCCAGGTACACAAAAGAATTTGGTTGCCCCATATTTAAGAAAGAACTATTTTTTAATATTTAAAGAAAAGGAATTTAATATTACTAGTAGATCTGAGAAAACCAAAAAGTAATTAGGGAAATGTCAGGTTTAGAAATTTTATCAATGTGATATATTGCTTCTGGTCTCCACCCTCACACTTTTAGAGGGCAGTTACCCATAAATCAGAGGTGAACAGACATAGAAGAAAAACAAAGTAATCAGGTTCTGTTTGAAATTGAATATTAAAGTACATTATTTGATTTTCAGTCTCTATTTGATACCAATTAAGATATTGAACTAAGGTGGAAACTTCAATTTGATATCACTATAAATTTATAAAGCATTACACATTGGAGCACAGCCACCCATAATTCCAATTCCAGATGATCCAACCCTCACTTATGACCTCCTCAGGTACTAGGAAGACATGTGGTATACACACACACACACACACACACACTAAAATAAATACAAATTAAAAAAAATAAAGTATTACATGTTAGTTCTCTTCAAATTCCCATTCCTGGGCATTTTTTCTTCCTCAGTAATTCAAATTGCTGGCTTATATTTCTCTTCCCGTGAATTGCAATCTTTTGTAAAATAGTGCATGTACCTTGCTTCTGGTTCTACCATGTAAAATAAAAATTGACATGGAGGATGTGTATGAAAAAAAAAATCCTTTCTTTTCCATTCTTCCTCCTAAAAATACTGACTGGTATACTTTGCAATCAGCATTTTACATAAGGTATCTCATTCATTCTTATAGAACCTACTTAGTGGTTTCTAACCTTCTGCCAACTCCCACATAATTTATTGAGACCAAAGATTCACTGTCACAAGATTCCTATTCAAGTTCCTCTGGAGCAGACAGAATATGAGTCAGATCTCCAGTCCCTCTAAAGTGTATTGTGAAGGCCTTTGGTGTGGAAAATCTTAGAGGTAAACAACATTCTAAAGTGTTTTTAAAATATTAGGCTTAGTCCAGTCTCATGCAGGCTCCACAGCTGTTGATCTAAATTACATGAGTTCTCACTAGTTTGGTTTGGTTGTCTCTATATGTTTCTCCATCATGATCTTGATGCCCTTGCTCATAGAATCCCTCTTCTCTCTCTTCTGCTGAACTCCTGGAGCTCAGCCTGGTGTTTGGCTGTGGATCTCTGTATCTGCTTCCATCAATTACTGGAGAAAGGCTCTATGAAGACAGGGTATTCACTTATCTGATTACTAGGGTAAAAGCCAGTTCAGGCACCCTCTCCACTATTGCTAGTAGTCTAAGCTGGGGTCATCCTTTGAGATTCCTGGAAACTTCCCAAGTACCCAGTTTCTCCCAGCCCTATGATGTCTCTCTATCATGGTATCTCTTTCATTGCTCTCCCACTCCATCCCTGTTCCAGCTTGACCAACCATCCTGTTCCTTTATGTTCTCATCTCCCAACCTTTACCCTCCATTGCCACGCCCTCTATATAGTGAGACAGTTGTGTAGCTTGATCTGCTTAAGGGGGGCAACCCTGGTAGTAGGATCAGAATCCATCCCTGGTGCATGAGCAGGCTTTTTGGAGCCCACTACCTATGATGGGACACGTCACACAGCCTTGAAGCAGGCAGAGGGGTGTGGACCTGCCTCTACTAAATGTACTTCCCCATGGGAGGCCTTATCTTCTTGTAGGAGGAAATAGGGGGTGGGTTGGGATTGGGAGGCTGGAGGGGCAGGAGGAGGGAAGATTTTTTTGATTGGTATGTAAAATGAATTAAAAAAATTTCTTAATAAAAAATAAAGAAATAAAAATAATTAAATAAAAGAAAAAAGTCAAATTATAAATAATAGAATAAAACATTTAAATTAAAAAATATTAGGCATATCATCAAAATTGGTGATTACTAACTTTATGTAGAAGGCAATCTAACATTTTATATAAAATGGTAATTATTTAAATTGTGGTCAAATTTGTGTTGAATCCAGGTAAAGTCATCAGATGTTAAAATGTCTGTATCTTCTTTTTGTAGTTTAAGAACATGATCCGATTGTTCTTCTCAGCCTTTGCCCAAGAGTCCAGACTGCTTTATAATTTGCATGAAAGGATTTGGATGAAAACAACATGTAAATGATGTTATTACATTTTATTTTCCATAAATTAGAGAAAACAGATACTATGTTTTTTACTAAATAAATTAAAACATGTTTTCACTTTTGACATCAAACAAACAACAAAAACTTTTCTCAAACAATATCATTGACTGCATTGATCTCAAGTCCCATAAACTATAACAGGGTATTTTTACTAAAGTGCCATATCATACAACTGGATCCCATGAAAATGCTTCCACACATTTGTTTTTATGTCAAAAACTACTCTGAAGCACATTTCCAGCTTTGAATCAACCTGCACAGCTGAGCAAACATTGCACCTAATGAATTTAATGAAAGGATTTAAATCTTCATTAAAATGAACTAAATGGTAAACAATGCTCTTGAAGAAATGTGATCAGAGGACTCCTCCCCTTTCCATATCTTCTTCGCATAGCTTCCTCCACAGACACTTTCCTGAGCAAAAATGCCTCCTGCTTTACTAGTCAATTCAACTGTGCCCTGTTCTTAACCTAAAGCTCAACCCCTTAGTATGACAAGAGGTTCTTCAAGGTAAACTCTGAATGCAGAGAGATGCTGTTGGTTTTCCTCTCTTTGGGGCCCCACCACCCAGCTCCCAAATAAATCATACATGGAGACTTATTCTTAATTATAAGTGCCTGGTCTTAGCTTGGCTTGTTTCTTGCCAGCTTTTCTTAACTTTTTATCCCATCTACCTTTTGTGTCTGGGCTTTTTCTTTCTCTTACTTCTGTAATCTTGCTTTCACTCTTACTCCATGGCTGTCTGTGTGGCTGGGTGGTTGGCCCCTAGCATCTCCTCTCCTTGTTCTCTTGCTCTTTCTTCTTTTCCTTCCAGATTTCTCCTTCTATTTATTCTCTCTGCCTGCCAGGCCCACCCATCCTTTCTCCTGCCTCGCTATTGGCCATTCAGCTTTTTAGTAGACCATAAGGTGTTTTAGAAAGGTAAAGTAACACAGCTTCACAGAGTTAAACAAATGCAACAAAAACGAATGCAACACATCTTTGTGTCATTAAACAAATTTCCCACAGCATAACAAATATAACATATCTTACAATAATATTCTACCACTGGGAGATGTGCATGATTTTTACTTATGGGAAAAATGAGAGGCAGGAGGTCTAAAATTAAAGGGACTTTGCCTATGGTTATATCTACCAACTTCTGACCTGAGTTCAGCCTTGTAGTCCTATCACCTTTGTTCCACTGAAAAGGTAAACACTTAGGATATTTTTCAATTGCACTGTTTTTGTTCTTTAGTGCTGTTATTGCTGTTTCATAGCTACTTATAGATTTTAGTAAGTCTTTGATTAGAGACAAATTTTATAGTTACAAGTAGGAAATTATTGTAAATATAGTGAAGCATTCCTATTACCCCACATCCAGTTTCACTAATAACATTATGTATAAGAGGTTGTCTTAAGGAACCTGCATGAATAAGTAAATTAATTTCAAATCTATACTTTTATAGAATTTTACATTTTTCCTAATGATATTTTTCAGTCCTTTAATCCATCCATGTCATTAGATTAGTGAAAATGACTTATAACACATTCTACTATACTCATAGATCACTGGCTTACTTGGCTATAATCAGAAAAGTTTCCTCCTGCAGTATATGGGAACAAATACGGAGACTCATACCTAGACAATTTGCAGAGTGGGAAACCTTGGGACACTCAATCATGAAGGGGATTTCTCTTTCAAATATCTCCCCTCAAGGTTCAGGGAACTCTACAGAAAATGAGGCGGAAAGATTGTAAGAGCTAGTAGGGATGGTAGACACCAAACAGGACTGATGCACATATGAACTTACAGAAACTGTGGCAATAGGCACAGACCTGCACAGTTCTCAGCCAGATGGTCATACACTGCTAAGATGGGAAGTAGTACCATCCCTAGCCCAGAAGCTATCTCCAATTCACACCACTCACAAAGAAAAATTAGTTTTCTCCAACAGAGTCTCACTGGGTATACAAACCGGTAGTGGTGGGGCTTGTATATTTTTAATCCTACATATTTTGCTTACATACTATGGTTTCTGGTTTTATATTTCACTGAGATTTCTGTATGCAAATGTATGTGTCTCTTATGCTTTTGGGGAACTTTTTTAATGATTATTTTGGCCTATTTTAGGTGGGTTTTTATATTATTATTGTTTTATTTTTATCATTATTTAGATGTCTGTTCTCTAGAGAGAGAGGGAAAGAAAAGCTGTGTTTTTTGGGTAGATGTGGAGGTGAGGAGGATCTGGGAGGAGTTGGAGGCAAAAAACCATAATCAGAAAACATTGTGTGAAGAAAATCTATTTTCAATAAAACATAGAGTAATATGTTTTGGCAGAATAATATAGAGGTAAGTTCATATTCTGATTGCATTAGATCAATGATAGTTACTGTTAGTATGATTTTTTTTCCTTGACAATGTGATCACCTAACCTAAAGTGGTGCTTCTCACTGTAAATTTGATGTCTCATTTTCTCTGTATATTGCAACATTTAGAATTCCATCACTGTGAATAGGCTAATCTATTGGAATGGAAAGCTATACTAATTTGTAGAGGAATTTTTTGTGAGATTTTTACTATCATTTGTAGAGGAAGAATTTTTGTGAGAGTTTTACTTATCTCTTTCAAAGACATGCTTCACTTTGGGTTCATGTATGTTTCATACTTTAACTCTCCATGGTACTTACATATTTAACTTCTCTTGCTCCATCTGTGATCACTGGGTATTTTCCTGCTTAATCCTGCCTTCTAGATTGTATTGGATTGGTTGTTGTTTAGTTCTGAGCTTTTATTGACTTCGAGAGTGCGATGCATTCCAGATACTTTTATTCTGTATATTTTCTATCTAGTTGTTGAATCAGCCACTTATCCAAGGAATGTAGGTTCTTTACAGGTGAAATTTGGTTTTGAAATGAAGACTGGATGCCATGCCATTGGAATGTAATGCTGTTTGTCTAGACAAACAAATTTATATTGAGCCACATACATCTTTCAGTAGGTTTGTACACATACTGCTAAAGGAAATATACGTTGATAGCAGTGTCTCCAATTCTAAATCATTACCACGTGACTCTGTCTCCTTCCTTTTCTATAAACTCTACTAGACCATTTAAATGATTAGCTGTTATTAACTTAACCATTTAGTTAAATTTAAAATATAAAATATAGACTGCTAGCCTACACCTATGTGTATAAGGACTATATCTGTGTTCCACAATGCTCTCCTTAGTCTTACAGACAGTATTCATTCTCAAAATTTCTTAGGTCAGTCCCTTATTATACTTGCACACTCTTCAGAAAGTTTCCTTCGGCCATACATAGTAAGTATGATTATGTTCTCACATTCTGCATCCTATCCTCCAACTGAAAACTCCCTAAATATTATTAAATCATGTTACATTAAATTTTACTACTCATGCTTGCAAGTTATGTGGATTTGAAAGACATTTAATATCTTCCTGTTCAACCTGACACAATTCAACAAAACATATTTATGGCCCAGACATTCTCTTGGGTCTCACAATGTTCAGACTCCTCACATATTCCCAACCCTTGGCAGTCAGCACTCTTTTCAGTGTTTTCACGGCTTTTTTTTTCTAGAATGTTATGTGATTGATATCATACAGGTGCAGCTATTTCATACTGGCTTCTCTTAGTTTATGTATCTAAGATAATTTTACACCCTTTGCATATTGATAGATCATTTTTTCTTATGGACAACTGGTAGTCCACATATTGACTAATGTTCTGTTTCTTTTCCCCTGTTATAAAATGTGATTGCTTCCAGTCATAGAAGTATGATGGACAATGTAATATTGATTAGTTTTATAAGAATATGAGATTTTCAGACTTACTTCTTTTCCTTCCCATCTTCCTCTGTGAACACTCCCTCCTCTTATGGATACTCCTCTTCCTCCTCCTCTGCATGTTTTAGATTATAAACTGTAATGACATATCTGGTTTTAATGATAATTTGCCTGTTGAATGTATTTTCCTGCATGTATTTGTCATCCATATAACTATTATGCTAGCATTTGTCTATTTAAATTATCTGACCTTTAAGAATCCTTTGGATTTCTTTGAACTGTTTTAGATAAAATTCTTTGCTTTACACTGAATCATACAATTTGATTTCTAGTGTACTTCAATAAATGTTAAAGGCTTTCTCTTTTTATAAATCTTAAATTTAAGTTTTTTGCTAACTAAAAATTAATGACTGCCATTATGATTGAAATGTGACAGAAGATATATCAAAATTGGTATCTTAAAAATACTAATTCCTGACTTGTGAATATTAATCTATTATTGTAATAAGTTAATATCTTTGTTAGGAATTTCCCCATATATCATGTACTTATTTCATTTGTGTGATGTATATATCGTGTATATATTTCATTTATATTTTTATCTAGTTATAGCTTATGAAGGAAACACTATGATGAGTAATGTTGTTTACAGTTTCAAATACTTTCTACTATAGTGATATAAATTAACCTGAATTTAACTTTGAATCTTGTGTCCTTGCATTTATTTTTATTAGTTCCTGGATATGGCTGTTACTATATTATTAACATTGTTTTGCAAATTATCTCTGTAGGAGATTGAAAATGGGAGCCTCTCTAGTTCTCTTTTTCTAACTTGTGTTTTTCCTACTTCATTTTCTTGAATTATTGCATGAGCTAAGAATTAAAGTGTAATGTTTAAAGGCAGTAGTGACAGAGAGTCCTTATGCTCTGTCAATCTTAGTCATTCCTCTATGGTAAGAATAATTTTAGCATCAAAAAGCCCATTGCCAGGCAAGGAATACTTCCCTTGGAATTGTTTATCAGGGAGACTTACAAAACCCTAAGAAAATACTGGTTATTGTCATTGCTCTTCATTGCCTGCCAATATTTGACAGCAAGAT
The DNA here is from genome assembly GCA_902168405.1 of Peromyscus aztecus. Lineage (NCBI taxonomy): Eukaryota > Metazoa > Chordata > Mammalia > Rodentia > Cricetidae > Peromyscus > Peromyscus aztecus. The sequence goes on along the minus strand of CABHPQ010164699.1, from coordinate 45,298 downwards.
CCTATTATTAATGATATCACATACTTCAGTCACAGGACTGAGAGAAACAAAACTGTTACTCACCAGAAAGCCTCCTACCTTGAGTCTATATATTATAGTGTCAAAAGGCTGTGTGCAATCTTCTCAGAAAAAAGTTGTAAGCAATCCTACCCAACTGTAACTACTATGAACTACAATACCATAGCAAGCTATCCCAGTGGTGTAATAGTGTCAATCTAGTCTTAGGATAATCAACAGCTGTTTGATTAGTCTTAAGGCTAACTCAATAGCAGAGAGCTCATGCATGGTGCTGTAAATCTAGTCAATAACTCATGACTAGAGATGTCACATACATTAGAAGAGAACCTACTATTGCAAATTTGCTAAATTTATATAGTATCTGACTGCATTTTATTTAAAAAAGCATGTCTTATCCTAAGACCTGTATATTATGGAATGTATCATGTCTCATCTTTTACATCAGACAGGCTGTTACAGACAACCACAACTGTTGTAGGATATTTGATCACACTGTGTATGAAGATGTGTTGCTGTCCTTCCTCACCTATCTAAGGCACCTTCTGATTGGTTTAATAAAGAGCTGAATGGTCAATAGTTAGACAAGAGAGGATAGTTGGTGCTTCTGAGCAGAGATGGGAACTTGGGGAAAGAATCTGGCACAGGGAATTTGCCAGTCAGACACAGAGGAAGAGTGACATCAGGTGCTGAGGAGAGATAATGAGCTACATAGCAGAACACAGATTAATATGAACAGGTTAATTTAAGTTTGAAATTGGGAACAAGCCTATGATAAGGTCAAGCTTTCATAATTAATAAGAAGTCTCTATGTCATTATTTGGGAGCTGGTGGTCCAGAGAAAGTCCATCTACACACAACTGGCCAAAGTGCAGGAAATAAGTGACTATGAGCCGGGCAGTGGTGGCACATGCCTTTAATCCCAGCACTCGGGAGGCAGAGCCAGCTGGATCTCTGTGAGTTCGAGGCCAGCCTGGGCTACAGAGCGAGATCCAGGAAAGGCGCAACGCTACACAGAGAAACCCTGTCTTGAAAAACCAAAAAAAAAAAAAAAAAAGAAAAAAAGAAAAAAGAAAAAGAAATAAGTGACTATGATGTGCCCTATACAAATGGGTCATATATAACACAAACTCTACACTGAAGGCTCAAGAAACTTCATGGAGGAAGAGGCAGAAGGATTGTAAGAGAATGACTTGGGGGACTGATGCCAGATGGAGTCTTCAGACATGACAGTAATTAACTCTCAGTAATATAGATGCTTGCCAAAGACCACACTGATGGGCATACCAACATGGGTGGGAAAAGTTACTAAGGCCCCACTCCTAATTAAAGAGCTACAGGCTGTCAATGGCTAGAAAAAGAGGGAGTCAGTTTTCTTCAGGGCCAAGCCTGAGTGGTCACCACTAAACCTATATACAAACCAACTAAATAAACCAAACTCAGTATTGCAGTAGTGTGTGTGTGTGTGTGTGTGTGTGTGTGTGTGTGTGTGTGTGTGTGTAAATAAAATACATGGGAAAATAATAATTGTGGAAGAAGAGGATAATAATTTGAAAGGAAGCTCTCAGGGCCTTGGAAGTAATTGAAAGAGAAGAATTCCTCATTGGAAAGTGACCACTAATTTCATCACACTACTTTTTTTCTTGGATATTGTGTATCTATTGTCATCATATCAAACGCAAATTTATAACAAGGAAATTTTTAACATTTACTTTTGATTTTTTACTTAAAAGTTCTAGCTTATATGTCCTGTAATTCATGTGGTTTTCCTGTTAGATTGACTAATGTATTATTACTTTATATTCTCAGTGCAACGTGTAATTATAGACTATGTATTTTCAAAAATAATCTTTGACTTTTTTTGACATTTTTCTGTATTTTTGTTTATCTTTTAATTTGTCATTGAAATGCAAGTCACATTTTAAGGGAGAACAAGGAATTTATTATTAGCAAATCTGCCTCATTTGATATGTTAAACAATTGTCTGCAAGCAGAATGAGCTAGATGTATGTCAAAAGATAAGTCTGCATAAATAATGGAGTGTATCAGGGATAGAATAAAATAAGACAATTATCATTACTTTCAATAATTCTAAACTGATTGTTTATATAATAGTAATATTAGTTCCATGTGGAAAATGAAATAAATGACAAGATTAGGGGGTTGGTGATACCTCCAAAATAGGTGAAGCAGTATAGAACTATTTCAAGTTAAAATTTAAATATATCCAATATATTTGTAAACACAGCATCAAATGCTAATTCCTTTTATGGAATCATAATTAATGCATGAAATAAAATATATGGGACCAATCATTCCTTAGTATAAAAACTTATGTTAGTTCAATGAGGAGCTTGACTGTTTTAAATATTTGTTGTAGCAATTGGTATCAGAGGCTCTATATTGCTAGAGTGTCAAGCTTTGGTCCTTAACGTTTATGTAGATTTCCTAAGTACCACTCCAAAATTGAAAGTCTGTACCTTTTCACTCTTTCAGTTAAAAGCCACTACTGTTTTATTAGAGCTTGTCAATCTGGTTGTATGGTACAGTATCTCTAAATCCCTACCCCCTATTAAAAACTAGCCTTCTATGGTGCTATATTTCTTTTGTATGACTTTCACTAGTGTTTCTTCTTGCATAATACCTTGTGTGTTGGTTGATTCCGGAAAGACAGATGGTGCTATAATGGATATGGTCCCCTTTGCTTACAGTTTTGGACAAGGGTATGGAAAAGATTTTGCCTGGGAGCATGTTTTGCCTATAGGTAAGACTGGGCATATTTCACCGTAATTAGTGTCTGCCTGACCGAAAGAGAAGAAGACCAGCTTTCTATCTTCTTTCACTGCTGATAACCAGGAAAGTTTCTGGACATAAATCCAGAAATTATGGAGTCTCAGCTAAGACTGAAACCTTCATGTACTTGTAAGACCTTCCAGTCAAATGCTTGTCAAAACACAGCAATTTGACAGATGTTTTGTGTCCCTACATTTTTATTAATATGGTTTTAGAAAAACTTTCTCCAAGTAAGCAAGCATCAAACCTAAGTCTCAAAATTCAACTGGACTTACTCCCAACAGATAGTTTGCCCTGCAAGTTCCATTCTCTACTTGACTTAGGAAAAGGATTTGTTTTTCAGGCTTTCTTTCTTCCATCTCTTTTCTCTTACAATGATGATTTGAGACAACAACACTCTAGCTGTTTATGGCCTACTTTTTTTTTTTAATCTTCAAATCTATCTAGGCTCCTAGTATGGGCAACAAATCAAAGCATTGGCCTCAATTAATTCTTTTGTTTGGGGTATAAATGGGTGCACAATTTCATCCAACCAAAGCTGGGTAAAGGATCAAAACTGGAGGTTTTGTTAGTTTTGGGGGATTTATTAGTTGTCACCTTGAAGGACATTGTAAACTACAGAGCAGAAAGCATGGTTGGTAACATTAGATGTAAACTTGTTTAAGTATTTGTGCTACTCAAGTGTCACTATTATGAAAAAATGTGGTGTAGATGAGGCATCAAAAACTGTGTAGTGTGATCCTTCCACAGAACAGAACCAGAAAAAACGTATATCCAATATGTTTCCTGAGCTAAATTTATCAGTAATAATAAACACTTCTGGTATAGGATGCTGAGGAAAATTAAAGCTGGCACATGACCACCAAGTGAGTGTGTAAATCATAGAGTTAGATAGGAAAGGAGAGAGCAGTCTTGATCAGTGGTCCACAAGGTTCTCATTAGGTTTGAGCATTGAGACTAAGATAATGGCACAATTGCCTGACTACCACACCTCACCCTTTCTGCTGTAAAAAGCCCAGAAAATATGGTCTGGTGAATTGTGGCAGCTACTTCACCAAAAGACTTCTCCATTTGTGATATAAGGGAGAAGGAATTGCTGTATGGGTATTGAATCTCTCAGAACATTTCTTTAACACTGTAGAGCCATAACTAGATGGAGCAGCCCCTAGCCCAAGGTGCAAGGTTAACTTACTGAGTTTTGCTGGGTTTTGTTGAATTTTGTCAAACTATTTGAAGTTTTTAAGGCATCTCTAGGGACTTGCAATGGCTGATTTTACAATTTTTGAAAGCTCAGTATTTAACATACCACAAATGATGATTTTCTGAGCTTCAATCACTTCTATTATGGAAGCCCCATCTTCCTACAGGGTTTATGGCCAACAACTTGAAAATCAATGTGGCAAGAACAAAAAATTAAGATCACATAACACTGAGATAACTGCTTTTGAAGGACTTATTAATAAGTTTCTCTTAGGTTGCAATGTCAGTATATTCTGAAAAATAAAAAAGTGTAATACATTTCCAGAAATTTCTAGTACAAAACACACCTTGTATCTAGATCCGTGGTTCTCATCCTTCCTAATGCTGTGAATCTTTAATACAGTTTCTCATGTTGTGATGACCCCCAACCACAAAATTATTTCAATGTTACTTCATAATTGTAATTTTGCTACTGTTACAAACTAAATTATCTGATTTGCAGGATATCTTATATAAGATCCCCAAAGGGGTCATGAACCACAGGTTAAGAACTACTCTAGATGAGCAATTAGATGTTCAAAAAGGTAGACCATGTCTTGGGAAATATGTTGTCTCATGCAGACCAATAGATCCCATAATAATGGATGCATTTAGTTTCCATGGACTTGGGATTGTCAGTGGCAAATCATGATTAAGAACTGAATAATACATCACTTATGATATGCAAAACATGGCCTGTTGTAATTACCTGTAGATTGATATATACTCAAAAAAACCCATACAAAGTCAAGAAAAAAATGCCATATAAAAATTTAAGGAAGGAAGGACAGAAATATTGATAATGAAAAATATCTTATGATATTTTAAGCTTTACCATTTCACTCAGGAAAAAATAGTTAACACAGAAAACTGTCAGCTGATATCACTACTGCAGCAGACAAATTGCTTTTAGAAATAGCTTCAGCAAGAAATTAGTTTATTTATAATTATTACAGTCAAGTTATTAATTTTGATCTAGATTATATTAAAATTGGAGTAAGCAATAAGAAACAAGAGCAATACCTTTTAATATGATAATGTCCATAAAGCTATACAGAGCATGTGTATGTGGACATGAGCACATGCATGAGAGTATAATTACTAAAGTGTTTCTGACACTGGAACACTACTGTAAAGATAGTAAAAGCAAACCAGATGCTACAGCTTATGAGTAACTAAAATTTTATGATTAGTAATATATGACAAATGTAATGAGAAATTTTAAGTTATGAAGAAAGCATAAACTATGCTATGGTGGACACTCAGACTGATTAAAGATTTCAACTTCAAAATGCAAAGAGTGATCAATATTGTTTAGTTACAGTGAAAGAGTGGCCATTTTATGAGTGAGATGTGAGTAAGATATAGGTGGAAAAAGCAGAGAGGTCTTCAAATGCACATTTCTTTCAGCCTGGATAAAGTAAGAGCCATTGGACTACTTAATCATTGCATTAGATACCTTTTGTTGCTGTAATGAGATTCTGTGGCTCAGAATAATTTAAAGAAAGAAGAGTTTCTTTGGCCTTCTAATCCCAGAAGAGTCTATAATTGCTGTAGAGGTGTGACAGTGGGCAGCTAGAGCAGGAAGTTTAACAACATAATTCCACCCGCACTTTGGAAGCAGATAAAAACTAGAAGTAGTGTGAGGCTATAGACTCTCTAACCCAACTCCCAGTGATGTACTTCTGATGTAGGGTCCACTCACTAAAGGTTCTGTAGCCTTCCCAAACAGCACCAACAAATGGTTATGAAAAGTTGGAAAACATGACTCATTCCTCACCCACAGCTTCACAATAATAAATATCACAATGACATTTTTATAAATCTATGCATATCTGAGACTAGGAAGAAAATTTGTAAGGAGATTAGAAGAAAATGAGCTCGAATTTGATAGTCAGTGTGTGGTAAGACATGTGACATGAAACAGTGTCTTTTCAACAGAATTTTAAAGAGGTAAATAAACACGAGAGATATATAAAAGGCACATTTTTGGAATGAGAACAAAGATGGAACAAATAATGACTCTGTTTGAGATAAGAGGAGTAAATTAGCCATAATTACTGAAAGTATATACTGAAAAGAAGGATCACATTTGTAAAGGAAAGAATTAAATTTAGCTTGAGACATTTTTAAATTTGAAATATTTGCATGGAAAAACTTCAAGAAGTGAAAGAACCAGATGATTATTTAGGTAGAAAGTTGAACAAAAATTCAAAGGCCAAGTAAAATATTTAATGTAATATTTGCCAAAGGTAAATGGGACTTCTTTATAATGCATATATATATATATATACATGGTATATATGCAGCTGTGTCTATATGCAGATACATTATACTACCTACAGGTGTTTGTGTGTTTGTGTGTGCTTGAGAGAGAGGGAAATGGCAGAGATATAATCAGAGGGGGAGAGAGAGAAAAAAAAAAAGGAAAGAGAAGCAGCACATAAAGGACTACTAGTAGTTCAACCTTTCAAGAAGAGATAAATGAGACAAAGTTATAATAGAAATAGAAAAACATCCCAGAACCACAGTTTAAACAGACAAGCATGACAATATGCATGACAGTACAGAATGTGACTGCTTCACACTGGCTAAGAATGAGAAACCTTCTAAAGCAGTAACCCCAACTATAAAATATTTTTGCTGCTATGTCATAACTGTAACTTTTCTACTGTTATGAATCATACCATAAATACCTGTGTTTTCGATGGTCTTAGCCAACCACTATGAAAGGGATATTTGACCCCCTCAAAGGATTCGCAATCCCCAGGTTGAGAACTGCTGTTCGCGAAGAAGGTCTAGGTAATTTAGTACTGTGTAGCTAAGTAATATGAGGTGTGGTGATATATTGTGTACCTGCATAAAATTTGCTTGAAGATCAGAGAACAGAGCAAGCCACTAGATTAAACATAGGTGCCAAGCAGTGGTGGCACACACCTTTAATCCTAGCACCCAGGAGGCAGAGGTCCATCTGGATCTCTGTGAGTTCAAGGCCACACTGGGCCACATGAGATTAATTCAGTCTAGGTGAGAAACAGAGCGAGGCAGTTGTGGCACACACCTTTAATCCCAGTACTTGGGAAATAAGTAATATGGCTGAGAAGAGAAAAGTATATACGACACAAGGAGACAGGAACTAAAAGCTTTTCAGCTAGAGAGCTTCAGAGACATTGAGTCAGAGGATTCGCGGAGTTGGCGAGGTGAGACATGGCAGTGGCTTGTTCTTTTGTCTCTTTGATCGTTCAGCATTGACCCCAAAATCTGGCTCCTGGGTTTTTTATTGAAAGACCAATCTAGCAATTCGAGCAACAATGAAGAGTGGAAACACCAAAGTTATCTTATAACATCAGAGTTATCAATTCTTGCCGGGCGTTGGTGGCGCACGCCTTTAATCCCAGCACTCGGGAGGCAGAGGCAGGCGGATCTCTGTGAGTTCGAGGCCAGCCTGGGCTACCAAGTGAGCTCCAGGAAAGGCACAAAGCTACACAGAGAAACCCTGTCTCGAAAAACAAAAAAAACAAACAAAAAAACAGAGTTATCAATTCCATGCAAAATAGGCCATTATCCCATTGGTAAGACATTTAAAATTTTAGTCCTCATTTATTAAAGTATCAATAAAGACAAAGCCTGTCTGTCAAAACTGTTAAGACTTCAGCACTTTCTATATCTCTTTTGATTTCCTTAGCACCTGATTTCATTAGAATAAAATTAAACCAAAGTTGATCTCATCCCAAAATACCTGATTTCACTTTAGCTGGGTATTAGTTTTAGGCCAAAGTGGAAATGAATATGAGATGTCAAAAAGGCAAGCTTCAGTCAACAAAGGTCCCATGCAAAGCCTGAAACATTTTGCTCTTTACTCTCACTTGTAGATCAGACAATGAGGCAGACAAAAATCCTGTAAAATCTTCCAACACAACTCAGGCAGTTGGGATTCTTTATTTCACTCTTGCAAAATGAACTACACATGGTAAAATCAAAACAAATTAAGCCAGCAATGTTTTGCAACATTATAATCTTAAAGGGGCCTGCGTTAAATTTCAGAATAAAACTGCTGTGATGTCGAACTATTTTTATTATTCTTATTTTTTCATTGGATACTAGGCACTTGCACTTATCTGGAAAGTGATGTTAGTTTAAATCCTAAGATTTAAATCTTAGGAGAGAAGAATGCTTTCCACATTTGTCTTTTTATTTTTTACTTAATTATGTTTTAGTACTCAACCTGCAGATGATAGGATTGCCTCTATGAAAGTCATGTGCTGAGAAATTATCAGAAATAATAATAGTTGAGATTCTGGGTTTGGTTAGGAAAAATGAACAAAGATTACTGCTATACAAAACTGATAGAAAATGCTGTGGAATGATCTCACCCACACCAGTGAGAAAATGCAAAAGAAAACAGAATGGAAAAAAGAATGGATGGGGGTTGGAAAGGAAAAAAAAGGAGAAGGAGGATAGAGGGATGTAAATCAGGGGGAAAACTTGCAATGAACTATTAAGGAGCTATGCTTTCTAAGACTATAGAGATGTGCTATTCACTTGGACACAGGTGTCTTAGTTTATATCTCTGTTGTGATAACATGCTAAAGAAAATCAACTAAGGGAGGAAATAGTTTATCTTTTTTTGCTTGTTTGTTTTTTTTTTAATTTAAAGAATGTTCTTTTCTCACACAAAATGTCCTAATTTTCGTTTCTCCTCCCTCTACTCTCTCCAGATCCTCCCCACCTCTCTTTACCCTCCCAGTTCCCCCCCACCTCCCCTGCTCTCCAGATCCTCCCCACCTTCTCTGCTCTCCAGATATACCCACTGTCTCATTAGAACAAAACAGGCCTCTAAGAAGATAACCATCAGACATGACAAAACAATATACAATAAGATGAAGCAAAAACTTTTATACTGAAGTTGGACACAGCAACCCACCAGGAAGAAAAGAGTCCAAAGAACAGGCAATAGAGTCAGAGACCCACTCATTCTCACAGTCAGGAGTCCCATAAAAATACTAAGCTAATAGCTATAGTATACGAACAGAGGACCTAGTGTAGACCCATGTAGGCCCTGTGCTTGCTGTTTCATTCTCTGTGAGCTCATTGCACCTGGCTTAGTAGATTCAGAGGGCCATGTTCTCCTGGTGTCCTTCATCCCCTCTGACTCTTAAGATCTTGGGGCCTGCTCTAGAGCAGGCCTCCCTGAGCTCTGGGGGGTGAGAGTTGGCGGAGATCCCAGTTATGTCTGCCCGTGAGTCTGCATTTGTTCTCCTCGGCGGCTGGTGGAGGAAGGAAACCTCTCTGATAATGACCGCACAAGGCACTGATCTGAGTACAGCAGAGTATCATTGGGATAGACCCCATCACCTCAGAAGCCAAATGGGGAATTTGGAGGCAGGAACTGAAGTTTCCACATCAATTAATAATCAAGGAAATGCCCACAGACCAATCAGACAGAGGCAATTTCTCATTTGAGGATCTCTTTCTGGGTGACTCTAGTCTGTGTAAATGTGATTAAAAAAAAAAAAAACAAAAAAAAAACCAACCTACCAGCCCATCATCAGTACATCTTAAAATCAACTAACTATATATTAAAAATAATATATATCTTCCTATAAGTAACACAATGGAATTTACATGAAACAACAAAATTTGTTACAGTGTTTCCTGTAGAATATGCTTAGTGGTGTGGGGCTCTGGTCCTAGTTCCCCAGATTCTAGGCAGGAAGACAACATGGCACATCACTCTGGATGCACAGTGAGGCCTTGAAACAATAGATGGACATACAGACAGACAGAAAGACAGATAGATAGGAGATAGATAGACAGACAGACAGACAAACAGATAGATAAAAATTAAATAACATACCTGAACCATAATGAAGGATAATTTCAAATGGAGGGATAACAGAATTTACCTTTAGATGTCAGTGTATATTTACAATAACAATATAAAATTATCAAAAATAAACTTAAAATACTTTGTTATATGTAAAAGACATTTTCTCCTTTATAATCCTTTTTCAAAATAAGTAATTAATATATAAATGTACACATATCTGTGTTTATGTCTATTTATATCCCTACCTATGATCTATTTACCTACAAATTTGTCTTACTACCTATTTGCCATCTATCTTCCCTATCTCTATTTTCTGTCCTCTATGTAGACGTATATCTGCTTCATCATTATCAATTATCACCATCATCTAGCCATCTATTTGTCATTTATCAATCTGTCTATGTAGTCTACCATTTCCATTGCTGTCTGTTTATAGCTTAGTTGATGAGCAACTTCAGGTTGATGTCTGTAAACCAGGACCACGGAGTTGAAATGACCCTTCATTTCTTTGCTATCTGTGATTCCCTTTTCAGAGAATCACAGACATGACTAGCAACCTTCATGTACTCATTTATTTACTATCTGTCTAACCATCAAAGAGACTTGTTGCTCTAGCTCATCATAGTATCAATGTTTACAAGTGAATCTTGAATATATTTTATTAAGTCACTTTTGTTTTATAGAATTTCCAAATGAATTATAATATACATAGTAACACAAGCTTTTGTTTTTTATCCAGTCCTTTCAAGTCAGCAAGAAACATGTCAGGAGTATATTTAGGTTAATTTGTCATACTTCTCTTCCATCCTAAGGTCCCTCACCTCCTTGTGTGTGTACGTGTGTGTGTGTGTGTGTGTGTGTGTGTGTGTGTGTGTGTGTGTGTTATTAGTGGCGCTTTTGTGTGCATTATTTTTCATATATTCAATCTCTTTCTTGAGATGGGTATTCAATTCTTAGTGGGGAGTTCTGAGCATTTTCAAAAATGCCTACAGCTGTGTATTTTCTATCCCAATAAAATACTCTACAGTTTCATCACATTGAAATTCTCACATTTGCTTTGTAGGTCTGAATTCTATCATCCATCATCTGGCAAACATTGGTCCATCATTGTATCCCTATAGTTTTGACATTTTGTTAAAAGCAGCAACATTTATTTCCAGATAAATGTTAGGTTCATTTGTATTCTGTTTCCGTCCTCATCTCTCTGACAACCCAGGAAAGGACTTACAGATTTTGATATTGATCAGAAAAATCTCACTCTAACTTACCAAGAAGAGATATCCAATACTCCAGGTCAGATGTTAAAGCTGCAAGGTTGGGAGGAGAGCTATATGACTCTGTCCTCTGGGTATGCCATGACTTTTGCACACATAAACTGAAAGCAGCTATGGTTATCTGCACAAGCCCTGCACAAAATCAAGCTAGTTAAGCAAAGTGGACAGAGAGATTTCTGTGTTCCCTACCTAGTGGAGGAGCTAATGGCAGTTGATGGCTGTTGAGGAGGGTATAGCACGTTTTCTTTAGAAGTGGTAGGTTTCCCATGATTCATGGGGTGACTCCAAGCTCATGTGCATATTGACAGTACTAACTGAACTTAAATAAATAAATCAAAACTATTTTTCAGTGGCAATAGAAATTAGAAAGACTAATTTTTTTTATGTCTTTCCAAGGATCACTGGTGGGGTTTGCCTTGCTTTGTTGCTTTCCCCTCCCAACATTTATGCAAATTCGAATGCCTAAACCTTAGTGAAGGGTTGTCTAAGAGGCTCAAACTTTGCAAACATGGTGCAGCGGGTCTTTCTTCCTCATTCCCTCCCCCTTGCTAAACTTAGGTTCCCTTACTTGAGCACTTCCACATTTCTAAAGCTTGCCACCAAGGTCTAATTCCTTATTTGGCGACCTCCTTCCAACTGACTCATTCCTGAGGCTGGTCACCAAGGTCCACATATCAAAATATCAAGATCCAGCTATCAAAAATTCCCATTTGACTGCCCTGATTAACATAACCAGTCAGAATTTACAACCTATCCGAGCTCATTTTAATTGACCTCCCCTTTTTTTCCTCTTAAAATAGCAAAGGTATTTGCTGGTGTTTCTTTCTGATCCAGATTCAGCCACCTTGTATCTTTGCCTTGCTTTGTAAAGGATCTCTTTGTGCTGGAAATTGGTGTTTGGGTATGATCTGTGCCTATTACAAGGCCCAGAAGGGAGCAGGCAGGGCTCAAGTCTCTTCACATAGATGATAGGGTAAAAATCAAAAGCAACGATTAGACTACAGTGCTGTTTTTTTTTTTCCTTTCTCCAGTTGTTTTGAAGTTTACCTATCTGGGAAAATTATATATTTAAATTCAAGGAACAGACTATGAAGACTATAGTCATGGTGTGTGAAGTAATAACCACAATGAAACTAATTAACACAATCATAATTTCATATTATTTCCACATAATTTTTCCTTATGAGGAGGATCTTAAGATCTACTCTCAGAAATTTTTATCTATAAAATACAACCTTCATAATGAAGATTTATCTTGTACTTAAGAATGTATTCATTATATGACTGAAACTATACACTGTGCAACATTTTTCCACCACTGCTGGCCACCACTCTATATTCTGCTTGACACTGAAGATTGTGATTGTTCCAGATTAAATATTATAGGTGAGGAAATATGTATTTGTTCTGTGGAATTGGTTGATTCCAAGAACCATATATATTTCGCAATAAACCCTGCTATTATAAGGATTTCCTTTTTTAAAGGCTGAAAACCTCTCTCTCTCTCTCTCTCTGTGTGTGTGTGTGTGTGTGTGTGTGTGTAGATAGAGAGGGAGACAGAGAGAGAGACAGAGATTTCCTTCCCAAGTCAATCTTTTATGATGGGCAGTTAGATTTAGTACAATGAGCTAAAAAATGTATTTTTTTTAACTTCCTTTGCTATTACAAATAATGTTGAAATAAAGATGAGGATGTGAGAATCTCTAATTTGTTGCTTTTACTTCCTTTGAATAAATACTTAGAAATGAAATTGCTGGGTTATATGATGGTTATGTTGCAACATAACTCTATTTTTTGAAATGGTTGTACCAATTTATATTGCTTACAGTGTGTGAGAATTCCCTTATATCTACAACCTTAACAATATTTTAATGATAAAAGTTACTCTATCAGATATAAGATGTACACTCTGCTCATTTTAAATTGTGTTTTCATGATGTTTAGTGATATGGTATACTCTTTCATATGTCTGTTGTCCATTAGTACATTTTCTTTGATGAAAAGTCTATTTATATTTATGGTTTTGCCTATTTCTAATCAGGTTATTTTAGATTTGCCATTTAAAAACAATTAGTGCATGTATAATATATGAACACATGCATATATAATATATACATACACTAAGCAATTTCCTATTTTAGAGAAATAATTTCCCCAATTCCATGGATAGCATTTTAATGTTATTTTGTTGCCTATATAAACATTGTTGTTACTTTTAGCATGATGTAGTCAAACATTTTTTAATTTACTTTTGTTTGTATGGTATTTTAGTATCATGTCAACAAATATCACTGCCAGGACCAATGATATATAATACTTTTCCCATTTATTGTGGAAAGCTTATAGTTTTATGTCTTGAATTCTTAATTTTTTTTTGTTTGGGTACAAGTTTAGGGACCAATTTCATTCCTCTGAATGTATATATTCAACTTTCCTAACACTTTGTGAACTTTTGACAAGTTATAAAATTGATTGTATGTAGTAGAATATTTTCCTGAGAACTTTACATTGTTTCATAAGTCTGTTTCATTTTGTATTAGTACCATACTACTGTAATTTTGAAGACTAGCATATGCCTTGAAAACTGAAGTTTAAGGACTTCAAATTTGTTCACCTTTCTTAAGAATGTTTTAGTTGTATTGTTTGGTATTTTGATGTCTCGTTTCTTGAATTCTTTATATATTTTGGAGATCAGCCCTGATGGTCAGATGTAGGGTTGGTGAAGATCTTTCCCATTCTGTAGGCTGTTGTTTTTGTCTTATTTACAGTGTCCTTTGCCTTATAGAAGCTTCTCAGTTTCAGGAGGTCCCATTTACTAATTGTTGCTCTCAGTGTCTATGCTATTGATATTATATTTAGGAAGTCATCTCCTTTTCCAATGTGTTCAAGGCTACTTCCTACTTTCTCTTCTATCATGTTCAGTGTAACTGGATTTATGTTGAAGTCTTTGATCTACTTGGTCTTGAGTTTTGTGCATGGTGATCCACATGGATCTATTTGCAGTCTTCTATATGTTGACACCCAGTGATGCCAGCACCACTGGAGAGGGTGCCTGAACTGGATTACCCCAGTAATCAGATCAGTCAATACCCTAACTGTCATCATAGAGCCTTCATCCAGTAACTGATGGAAGTAGATGCAGAGATCCCCAGCCAAGCACCAAGCCAAGCTCCATGAGTCCAGTGGAAGAGAGAGAAGGATTCTGTGAGCAAGAGGCAAAAGATCATAATGGGGAAATCTACAGAGACAATCAAACCAAGCTAGTGGGAACTCATGAACTTTAGATCAAGAGCTGTGATGCCTCCATGGGACTGGACTAATATTCAAAAGGTACTGTTATCTAAGGATTGCTGACAAGTTAATGTCATAGGAATATGTAAGGAAGGGGAACTCTGACTTTGCCATCTATCTAATTCTTTGAAGCTTCATTTTTATGGAATTGAGAAACTCAGAAATAAACAAATTTAACAAATGGCCCAAGCTAGCTCATTAGAGCAAATGTCCAGCTAGAATGCCAACACTTCTTGGACAAAGGCTTTGAAAAATACGTCACTTGTCTACTGTTAGTATAAATAATATTCAGCTTTTACTGGTTTTAAGTGATGGTGTCTATCAGCTCAAAGCTTCTGTGCAAGAAGTTGATGCCAGCCTGACACAGAAGTTCTGGTATTGAGGCAAAGTGTCCTAAATTTCACTAAATATTCTAGAGCTTTAATTAAGTGACTGGTGTACTGAAAACTAAAGACAAAGATAAATGTTCTCTCTGATATGAATTAATTTTGAAAAGAATTTAGGGAAAACTGATGGTCAAAAAGCAATTTTAGTCTTGTGGTTTCTCTGTAATATGTTAGTGGGTTTAGGACATTATACTTTGAGTTTAGCGCTAAATCTCTTGTACATATAATGTTAAACTGTTTAAATTATATGCAATAAAGTAATTATAACAATAACTCCACACTGTCATATATTAAATGTTATGACAATAATCATTTCTTGGGGATATTTGTGTTTCCTAACATGGGCTAGTAATGCTAAATACCATATCTAAGAATTAGAGGCACCAGAGTGATAGGCTATGAATAAAAATACAATCTATCATTTTTATCATTAAAATAAAATAGGACATTCTAGGATCAATATTTTTTGTACTAAAAATAAGTGGGGCTAGATATTTTTGACGTTATGGTAGCTTGTTTAAATTCTCTAGGAGAGAATCCAGGCATGTAAATTGTCTCCTGAAAAGTAGAAAAGAAAATATGATTTAATGAAACTCCTGAAGTCCAAGATCCTTGATATTTTGTGATTGTGCCAAAAGAGAGCATTCCTAAGGTGCTGCTGCATGCTTAATGCTGAACATATCAATGATTAAGACACACTGTTTTATGTTCTCTTTGCAAACAGTTCAATGTGGGCATGCCTAGACTCTTTTTCTACTTAGCTACTCTCACCATCAATATTTCATTATCTATCTCACACATATCCAATATGTCCATTAATATCTCTTTATTTCTCTTCAGAGAACTCCCCTTCACTTTATGCTTAATTATGTGTTCTTTTTATTTGGTTTGATTCTGACAGCAAGGTAGAATCCATTCTAGTTCTGTTTTGATTTCTTTGCAAACCCAATTTCCAGAGGCAGGTCTCCCATCTCAGGCTCCTTAAATTGCTTTCATGTCCTTCGGGTTTGCAATAATTTCATGGTATTTTCACTAACTTGATTTAAGGAATTGCCACAATTCCAACATAATAAGAACTGCCATTTCTTTTTATTTGCTTTTTAATAAAATCTAGCCTTTCATGGCCAAAGTCATGTTTGAATCTCAGTCATAATTCATACCTAGAATCCTCTTGAGATCATACATGACCCTGATTCTCTAGTCTGAAGACATGACAATTTATCAAAAGGGAGCATTTCCTGTTCCCTTCCCGAGAATGAATATGAATACAGTTGCTGGTAACATTTCTAGTGCTGCCTATGCATAGCCACTAACAAGTTAAAACTAGAAATCCATGTAAGTGCTCTTTGTATTTATGCAGATTGACAGACTTGCAGGGAAAGAAAATGTTTCATCCAACAGTGCATGGATATTACAAGCTGCTTACGAATCTCTGGAAATATTAAGTGTAGTTACATGACCACATTTAAATGTCAATCTCTTGCATTGCAAAAGGCCAACAGCAGCCAGAGTCGTCTCTGGGTATTTGCATATGATCTAGCAATGCATTCTTTTAGATTTAGACTTAATACTCATCTCCAAAGAGAAGCAGGGAGAGCCCTTATTAGATTTACTGCCTAAAGGAGAAAGCTCCTTCAAATATTCTTTAAGAGGTAAGTAGAAGAGGGCAAATAACTAATGGCTTTTTAAAATGAAAATATAAAGCCAAGTAAGAATGGAATGCTATGTTAATGAGGTCAGAGCCAGGAAAATAAACATCAAATTGGTGAACTATATTTTAAGAATATTAAGAAAAATACATTAAAGAAAATTTCAGTGGATAAGAAGAATCACAATAAAGCATTGAATTCCTGACATGTAATGGGTATTTCATATATTTGTTGCTTTAAAAGTACATGAATATGTTCTTCTCTTAATTCAGAGATACATAGATATTTAATTTATGAACATTGTATGACCTTGTCATTACTTGTTATGTTGCTAAGAACACTAAGGGGCCCATTTGCTTCAATGTAAATATACTATTGACTTCTAAGCAAACCATTCACTGGAGATAATACTCTTTTGTTATTTCAGTTGCTAACATCACTAAAACCTAACTTAAATGCAAAAAGGGAAAAATAAAATACTATCCTTGCTGGGTCTTGTGGCACATATTCCCATAACCCAGCTCTCAGCACTCAGGAGTTGTAGAAAAGACTGCCATGTGATGGGAACCATGGTAGGGAACATGAGTGAGTACCAGCTAGGGCTACTTAGCAAGACCACATCTCAGAACCAATAATCATAATATGAAAGAGAGTGTCATCTCTGGTTCTCATTGCTTTCCTGCCATGTCTAATGTCATCTGTCAATAAATTTCACCTTTCCAAAGGTGCACTGTGAAGTAGCTGGTCAGCCAGCTCTCAGAGGTGAACTCAGCAACGTCGTCCTAATTGCTAATTACAACCTAAATAGAAACTCTTCCTCTTTTTTTGGAAAAAAAAAACTATGAAAAAAATAATGTGATATCTAAGATGTGGTCGAATATAATCACCCAAATTAAAAAAAAAAATACTGTGTTCCCCAATCCTATGTAAACACTAACACTTTCATACCACCTCAAAAGACAAAATCTCAGTTAACATAAAGCATGTTGAGCATAAGCTCTGAAGTTTGTGCTATCTTGAAGCTGCTTGAACGTAACTAATATATTATACTATTCCAAGTGTTTGAGAGTGAAGGAAAAGAAATATAAGGTGTGACTGTTTATATACATGGAAAATGATATTGTGATATTTATACACTTATGACTACTTATTTCTCACTGATGACTTAGAAAAGGAAAGGACTGCATCATAGTAAAGGTAGGCTATTATCTATGAAAATGAAATGAGATTGAAATCACGTGAACACATTTTAGAGAACTAGGAAGCAGTGCAGGGAGAACACATGATGTGGAGGTTAACATGGTGTTCTCCAGAGAGTGTAGGAGTGTGCATGCTCACTCTGATGCACACATCTGCCCAGGAGTGCCTGCATTACACTCTGTCACAGACCATATCTAAAGGTCAGTAGTTCAGAGTTGGTTTTATGTCATGTACACTTCTTTAATACTATTTCTTTGCTGTATTATTATGATTATTTATTTATCTTGTTTGTTTGTTTCTGGTTTAAGACAGGGTTTTTCTGTGTAACCATGCTGTCCTGGAACTGGTCTGTAGACCAGGCTGACCTCGAACCCACAGAGATCCACATGCCTCTGTCTCCCTAGTGTTGGGATTAAAGGCATGTGCCGCTGCCACTGGGTGCTATTACTTTTACTGGTGGCCCATTATTATTCTGTTTTCTACAGTAAAAAAATACACAAATTTCTATTTGTGAATTCACAAATAGGGTTGGGTTTTGTTTCTGATGAGTCAACATGTAGTTTTGATGAACTTTGCTCATGGATTATTGATTTCCACAATGTGATCTTCAGTGTGTTGCCTTTTATTTCCTCACTCTGCAAAACCACTGTCCCAGCTTTTGCAGAGGATTAGAGGACGTTTAGTGAGGAGTGCTGTATACCACTTGTTCATAACCAAGTGCCCTCTCACGTTCCAAAAAGGCCACTCCAACATTCTTACTTTACATCAACACTAAAATAGTGACAACTGTATCTGGTGATTTTCTACCATTCTTCCCCCAAGGCCTGCTCCGTTCTTCTTTCAGATCCTTCTGGAAACCCTTCATGCACCCCACTAATTGTCAATATTAATCGTGTTATTTTTGTGGCAGTGTTCTGGATATCAGGCCATGTCCTGTGGGTATATTTTAGCAGCCAATTATCAGCTTAATGTGCTTTGCTGGGTTAAAATAGAAGATAATTATTTTAGCTAGAGATAGTAGTTGCCATTTATAAAGCATTTACTTTATCAAGCTAATTTTCTTTGGAGGCAGGTTTCAACAGCAATAATAAAAACACCAGTGAAAAGTAAAACATAAAATTCAGAAGTTAAAACAAGTTACAAAAATTCACAATCAGAAAGTATCAACTTCAGAACTTGATCACATTTCATGAACCACACAACTTTGAAATGTTCTTTTCTTGCATTTATAATTCATTAATGTGCATGCATGTATGCAAGTGTGTGTGTGTGTGTGTGTGTGTGTGTGTGTGTAATGTATGTGCAGTGGCATGTACATAAAAGTCAGAGGACACCTTTGTGGAGTTAGTTCTTTCACTTTTATTTGTGTTTTAGGAATTGAATTTTATTGTCTTTTAGAAATTGAATTTAGGTCATTATACATACATAAGTATCTTTATTCACTGAACAATTTCATCAGCCCTTGGTCTGTATTTAAAAGTGCTTTTTTATTAGTCCAATACGTATATATCTTGTCTTTAGAACAGAAAAATAACTAAGTTTAGCTCAACAGTATTTATTTGATTCACACATGAAAGCAAGGAATATAATCCGTGGCTAAGGATTAATTTTTTTTAACTGTCTATGGTGCAGTTTCTTTATTTGAAGGATTAAATCATTTTGGTGAGTGAGAAACTGTAGCTGGAGTTTTTCTGATTCTGGCCCACAATCAGGACAAGTCTCTTTCACCCGCCAGTCCCACAGCTGCTCAGACCCAACCAAGTAAACACACAGATACTTATATTATTTATAAACTATATGGCCATGGCAGGCTTCTAGCTAGCTGTTCTTATATCTTAAATTAACCCATTTCTATTAGTCTATAAGTTGCCACGTGGCTTGTGGCTTACTGGTACCTTACATCTTTCTTGTCATGGCGGTGGCTGGCAGTGACTCTGTGACTCAGCCTTCCACTTCCCAGAATTCTCCTCTCTCCTTGTCCTGCCTGGCTACTGGCCTATCAGTGTTTTATTTATTAACCAATCAGAGCAACACATTTAACATACAGAACATCCCACAGCAAGAAAGTCCTATTACGTTACTATAATTGGCAGGGAATGGATCTTTGCCAGTAAGAATTTTTTTGTTTTCAGAAGTACGTTCAGCTACATAACATGAGGACTTTGCTACAAAATGAAACTACAAAAACTTCACAAGGGCTGGCGAGATGGTTCAATGTTTAAAGACACTGTCATGCAAGTATGAGGTCAAGAATTCATATTCAACAAATCTTCATAATTTTGGAGGTAAGAATAGGAACCCACCTGTAATTTCAGCATGTGAAGAAGGGATTTGATCCCAAGAGAATGTTCGCTGGAGAGACTAGTCATACAAAAGGGCTCTGGATTTGATTGAGAAGTCCTGCTTTAAGGAAGAGTAATCATTAATGATTCTTGGCATTAACCTCTGGCTTCCACATGCAAGTACACCTATAAAACCAGTCCTATTCCTTCCTTTTAATTTTTTCTTTTCATTGAAAATAGATTTTTAACTTCTATAATGATTCCTGATTATGGTTTCAGTCCCCTCTACTCTTCCAAGAACTCCCTTAAACTCCCCTCCCATCTGAGTCCACTCCCTTCCTGAAAGCAAAGAGGCTTCTAAGGTATAATAGTAAAATAAAACAAATACTAACATATTAGAATGGGACAACAAAACGAAACAAAACGAAAATGAATGGAGCCCCTTGGGAAACAGATAAAGACACAGAAACCCATTCATTCACATATTCAGGAAAAGCACTAAACTAGAATCCATAATACATACTCAAACTATCTGTAAGGCAAAAAGATAGTGTGTATGTGTGTGTATTATAATGTTACATAATATATTATTATAATTATATATTAAATATAAACATATATCATTTATAACATATAATGTATATTACACTAGTATATTAACAAAATAATGTAAAAATTGTTTTTTAACTTTTATTTTTCTTATACATTACATCTTGATGAGTTTTCCCTCCCTCCACTCCTCCAAACCCCTCTCCCACCTTTGTTCTCCCCCAGATCAATTCCTGTTCTGTAGCCCTTACTTAAAAAAAATCGAGCAGGTCTCCCAAGGATATTCACCAAACATGGCCTGACAGGATACAATAAGACTGAACACAAACCCTTATCATGGATGGGCATGGCAAACCAGTAGAATGAAAAGGGTCCTAAGCATAGGTAAAAGAGTCATAGACAACCCCATACCAAGTGTTGGGAGTTCCACAGAACACTAAGCTACCCAACCATAAGGTATAGGCAGACAACCTATCGCAAACCCATACAGGGTCCATGTTTGTTGCTTCAGTCTCTGTGAGCCCCTATGAGTCCTGTTTAGTTGATTCTGTGGGCCATGTTCTCATTGTGTCCTCAAACCTGTCCTCTCTTGCTTCTATAATCTGTTCTCCTCCTGTCTGTATCTGCTCCCATTGGTTGCTAGATGATGCCCCTCTGATGACAATTGGGCTAGACACTCATCTATGGGTATAGAAGAATATGGTTAGTAATCATTCCATTGACTTTTTTCCCAGTCATATTTGGTTTTATCCTGGGTCTCTGAGCTGTCCTGCGTCTGGTTCCTAGCACTGTCAGGCATGGGCTTCCTTTCCTAGCATGGACCTCAAGTTGGACCGGTTATGGGTTGGGCACTGGGTTTATGTCCCAGTCCCAATATTAAGAGCCTTACTTGATTATAGAAGATGGCCAGTTTGGGCTCTGTATCTTCCATTACTAGTAGACTTTGCTAAGGTCAGTCTTGTAGATTGCAGGGAGTTTCCAATATACTTGGTTTCCATATCACTTCCCAAATGTTCCTTAATTACTTTTGTCTCTCTCATTACTCTCTCTCTCCTAGTCTTTCCCAGCTCCACTAGATCCCTCCAGTTCCCATACCATCTGCCCCCAGTCCACCTTTAAAAATCTATTTTATTTCTCTTCTATTTCTCTTTCTCAGGGAGATCTATTTGTCTTCCATTATGCCTTCCTTGTTACTTAGCCTCTCTGGGTCTATGGTTTTAGCACAATTGACCATTACTTAGCAGTTAATGTCTACTTACAAGGGAATAGGTACAATATTTGTCATTCTGGGTCTGGGTTACCTCACTCAGGATGATCTTTTGTAATTATATCCATTTGTCTGCAAATTTCATGATGTCATTGTTTTTAAAAGCTGAGTATTACTCCATTGTGTAAATGTGTCACATTTTCTTTACCTAGTCTATAGTTGAGGAACATCTAGGTTGTCAGTTTCTGGCTGTCATGAATAAAGCTGAAATGAATGTGGTTGAACAAGTGTTCCTTCTGATAGGATGGAATGTCTTTTGGGTGTATGCTAAAGGATAGTATAGCTGAGTCTTGAGGTAAATATAGTCCCAATTTTCTGAGGAACTGCCACATTGATTTCTGTAGTGGCTGTACTAGTTTGCACTCCCACCAGCAAGGGAGGAATGTTCTCCTTGCTCCACATCCTAAGCAACATAAGCTCTCACTTGTTATTTTGATCTTAGCCATTCTGACAGACTCTCAGAGTTGTTTTGATTTACATTTCTCTGATGGCTAAGGATGTGAATGTTTCTTTAAGTGTTTCTCGCCATTTGAGATTACTCTGTCGAGAATTTTCTGTTTAGATCTGTACCCCATTTTTAAACTGGGTTATTTGATTTGTTGATATCTAGTTTATTGTGTTCTTTATATACTTTAGATATTAGCTGTCTGTTGGATGCAGGATTAGTGAAAATTAAAGGACAATACTCACCTTAATATGGAAAAATAAAATACCCCTGATAGCCAAAACAATCCTGTACAATAAAAGAACATCTAAGGTGTAACTATCCCTGATTTCAGGTTGTTCTGTAGAGCCACAGTAATAAAAACAATATGGTATTGACATAAAACCAGACAGGTTGATCAATGGAATTGAATTTAAGGCCCAGGTGTAAATCTATACACCTATGAGCATCTGATTGTTAGTAAAGAAGGTAGAAATACACAATGGAAAACAAGAAAGCATCTTCAATAACTTGTGTTGCTTTAATTGGATGTCAGTATGTAGAAGAATGCAAATTGACCCATATTTATCATCCTGCACAAAACTAAAGTCCAAGGCAATCAAAGACCTCAACATAAAACCAGATCCACTAAACTTAATAAAAGTTGGTGAAAAATAGCCTTGAACTCACTGGCACAGGAGACTTCTTGAATAGACCACCCATAGCACAGACACTACAAACAACAACCAATAAATGGAATCTCCTGAAACTGAGAAGCTAGGGCAAGGTAAATGACACCATCAATAGGACAAAAAAGACAGCCTACAAGATAATTTTTTAAAAAATTGAAAAGCCCTGAAAAAACAATTTGAAACAGGGAATGTCCAAAGATGCCTTAGAATTCTTCTCTTGGTCATCTACTGCTGGGCATGGGGTTTATCCTTAAGGGTAGCTTGTTTCCCCAGTGGGACTTCCTTGGAGAAAACTAAAATTTTCATTGTAAAATGGTGATTTCAAATAAGTAGGGCTTATAGGGGCTCACAGAGACTGAAAGAGCAATCACAGAGACTGAAGCAGCCATCACAGAGCCTGTATGGATCTGCACTGGATCCTCTGTGTATACGTTGTGTTTGTTGGCTTGGTGTTTTGGGAGAACTCCTGACAGTGGGAGTAGGGGTGTCTCTGACTCTTTTGTCTGATCATGGGTCACTTTCCCTCTTACTGGGTTGCTTTGCCCAGCCATGATGTGAGGGATTGAGCTTGATCTTATTGTATTTTGTTATATCATGTTTGGTTGATGTCCCTGGGAGGCCTGATCTTTTTTTGGGGGGAGCAGGAGATATGGATCTGGAAAAGAGGGGATGTGGAGAGACTGGGAAGAATGGAGGGAGGGGAAGCTGTGACTATATGTATTGTATGAGAAAAGGATAAATAATTGCTTCTGGATTATGGATGTAGGATTGTGTCCACTTTTGCTTTTAGCTATAAGACCTCATCTGGTACAAACCCATGTAGGCACTGTGCATGCAGCTTTGGTCCTTGAACCTCTTGATTTAGAGGGCCTTGTTTTCTTGGTGTTACACATCCCCTCTAGCTTACACTCTTTCTGCCTCCACTTCTGTAGTGATCCCTGAGCCCTAGAGGATGGATTTGATGAAGACATCCCATTTAAGACTGAATGTTCCAACATCTCTCACTCTCTGCATCTCTGCATATTGTCTGACTGTGGGTCTCTGTATTTGTTCGAACCTGTTGCAGGAGGAAGCTTCACTGAAGATGGCTAAGCAAGGCACTAATCTACAAGTATAGCAGAATGATCTAAGGAGTCACTTTATTGCTACCTTTTTTTTTTTTAAAGCAGCAATAGTATGTGGGTTTATCCTAGGTCCCTGCGCTATCTAGTCTCAGGTTCTTGGTCACTCAAGCAGGTTTGGTATAGGATACACCTTGAAGAGTGGGCCTAAAGTCTTATTTGGTATTGGTGCATGGATCTTGTGCCACCATTGCATTAGCATATCTTGCAGGCAGGACACATTTCAGATCAAAGGGTTTGTGGCTGGGTTAATATTTATGCTTCTGCTTTGATGGCATGTGGCATATCTTTCTGTACCAAAGAAACTACCCTCTGTGGGTGAAAGCTCTTAGAAGGCATCAGGTAGACTTTTTTATGTTCTCAGCAGTGGGGCATTGAAGTCAGATTTTGGACAGCAACCTACATATAGTCTTGACAATAGCCTGAGTTGTTTGTGGGTTCCTATGGGAACTCTTCCACCAAAACAATCAATTATATGTGAACCAGTCGAGGAACTGGAAGCTTCATTTGGTGACAAGAGGTGGCTTTTGAGGATCTGTCTCCCCTACTATTTGACAATTTCATTTACATTACCTTCATATATGTGTATAATTCTGGAATCTTCCACACCACCTCTCAAGGGGTTCTTAATTTTAGTTGTGTCTCCCTATATTTCCTCCCTCACTACCCTCTTCCCCCCTAATCCCATTCCATCCTCTCCATTCCAGGCCCCCATCCACTTATAACTATTCCCATTCCCTATGGAGATCTGTAGACACTAGACCCTTATTCTATACCTAACCTCTGTGGTCATAGCTTCTATATTGCTTTTCATTGACTAAACAGAGAATACAACATAAAAGTGAAATACATATGCTGTGGATATCGCTCTGTATAAATAAAATGCTGATTGGCCAGTAGCCAGGCTTGAAGTATAGGCTAGACAAGCAGAGAAGAGAATTGTGGGAACAGGAAGGCTGAAAGGAGACACTGCCAGCCAGCGCCATGACAATCAGCATGTGAAGATGCCAGTGAGCAGCAAGCCACATGGCAAGGTATAGATTAATAGAAATGGGTTAATTTAAGATAGAAGAACTAGATAGCAAGAAGCCTGAGCCATTAGGCCAAACAGTTTAAATAATATAAGAGTCTGTGTGTTTATTTTATAAGTGGGCTGCAGAATTGCTGGGGCTTGGTGGGAGATGGAGAGAAACTCTCCAGCTACATATGTCACTCAACAGTTTGGCAAGAGTTTCCATCTAAAACCTGAGAAAAAAGATTCTAAAACAGAGCTAAAAACAGCTTCCTAGTTGTCTCTCTCAAGTAATTGTGCTACTATGGCGGGTTTCCTGGCATGCACAGTTGACCTACAGTATGGCAGGAATGAGGCATCTACAAGCAGCACATTACTCTGTGGGGTGGATTTAGCCTTTGCTAGTAAAAAAAAAAAAAAAGGAGGTTTCTGAGCTGCATGCTGCTTTGATAGAAGCATGGAACCACTGTTTCTGAGATGTGATGGCTCCCAGAGCTGGTGGTAAACATACCACCGCCATGTTGGGAAGCTGAGGTGGGTAGAGCCAGCTGCCACAGCATCATTTTCAATCTCAGAATGCTGCAGTTTAAGGCAATAGATTAACAATAAGACAGATTCAGATGGAGTAGTTTACAATGTGTGTAAAATATACATAGGCTTGAAAGAGACAAAAATGGTGATATATACAGTTATATAAAGAAATACATAGTTTTAAAAAATAAAGTCTTTAAAGAGACAGTAAAATTAATATAAAAAATAAGCCATGTAAAGATGGATATCACACAGAGAATCTGGATTATGCTGTCTTTGATATTCTTAAATGCAGAAAGACATTTGATTGTAAAAGCTGCTGAGTTAAGCCAATATGTATATTTTAAAGGTACCTTGACTTCAAAATTTGGATGTAAGGATATGTTGCTTTGGAAAGGAAGCTCTGCTTTTGTTTCCACAGATAGCAAGAGGCTACGGATTTGTTCCAGATTAAGATACATCAGATTTGGCCATCCAAGACCCCCTGAAAGGTCTCCGGTGACACCATGGCCCAGATAATCCAATCCAACATTCAGAACAGTTTGAAGGCAACTGGCTCAGACGATACACCTTCACAGACTACTCCATAAACCTAAAATTTTCTTTGTGTCCCCATAAGATAGATACAGCATCCTCCTCCAGCAGGAAGTAGTAAGAGAAGCTATGCCTAAATTTCCAAATATACCAAGCTTGCTTTGGTGATGGAATTGGCTCACTCCTTCTCTAAACCCAAGCATATTCCTAAAATGAAAGGTTAAGAGATTCTTATGTACCATATCAGAAGAGCCCTCTGGTGTGGGACAGAGAAATACCAATGTTTTTATTTAAAACAGGTTTTATAAATTGATTATAAATTCAATCTCTTTCTAAAGAAAAAAAGGGGATATGATATAGATAAGATAGGATGAAAGGGTAGATTATTGAACCTACTTTTAAAGAGCAACTTGTTTAAAAATGTTTTACATTGCTATGTATTTTAGTTTATTGATACAAGTTTAAACTTAATTTTGTTATACTGTATATATATTTGTCTCTCATTTGAGGTATTATGTTTATGTAACTCATCTAGATTGTAATGGATAATTAAGAAATACAGATTAATAATTAGTCATCTATGGTAATCATAGTCAAGTTAGTCAAGTTTTCTACATATACATAGATAGGTAATCTTCAAAGACTTCCAAGACCTACAGAATATGGCATTTAAAATGTTTTAAAAATTTAGACTTTCTGGATAGTGAGACATGTCTGCTCCAATTTACTTTAGAGAGGAGGATGGGTATTAAAGATACTCCATATGGAGTTTATCTTCACTTTGGCAAAAATAGCCATTTGGGCAAAAAATTGTTCTTGCCTGGACTGCTTGATTGACTGGACATGCAGGACCCATAGGAAATTGACCATTGAACTTTGCTTGGCAAAATGGTCCTTCAAGTTCCTGCTTTGCGGAGGAAACTGCCAGACATTCTATAGGACACAGAGAAAAGTGACTGAGAGACTCTAGGCCTGTGGGCTGCAGACAGATGCCCCAACTTTACAAAAGAACTTTGGATGACTGTCCAGGCTGCCAGCTGTCTCTGTCTACTCTTGCAAGACTCCTGAAAGTTGCTTGCGTACTTCTCCCATTTCTCAGGTAATAGTATATCCTTCTGAGGTCTTTGATGTAGTTGAAGACTAGATAGTTATAAATTTCCTTAGTTATGATAAAAGATAAGTTAGATATGAAACCTTAGACTCACAAATATAAGATAGATACAATATCTTTAATTTTGCCAAATACAAATAGACTACATATTATAAATAGACTAGATATTGTAACTGTAATTCTTGCTTGATAATTGTTTTGTTATATGTAATTATACTATGTGAAATTAAAACCTTCCTTTTTTAAAAAAAGGAAAAGGGGAATTGCTGTGGATATCACTCTGTATAAATAAGATGCTGATTGGCCAGTAGCCAGGCAGGAAGTATAGGTGGGACAAGCAGAGAAGAGAATTGTGGGAACAGGAAGGCTGAAAGGAGACACTGCCAGCCAGCACCATGACAAGCAACATGTGAAGATGCTGGTGAGCAGCGAGCCACGTGGCAAGGTATAGATTAATAGAAATGGGTTAATTTAAGATAGAAGAACTAGATAGCAAGAAGCCTGAGCCATTAGGCCAAACAGTTCAAATAATATAAGAGTCTGTGTGTTTATTTTATAAGTGGGCTGCAGAATTGCCGGGGCTTGGTGGGAGCTGGAGAGAAACTCTCCAGCTATATATATACAATATTTGTCTTTCTAGGTCTGGGTTACCTCACTCAGGTTGACTTTTTTTTTGTCTAGTTTCATTATTTACCTGCAAATTTCACCATGCCACTTTTTTATGGTTGAGGAATACTACATTGTGTAAATGTACCATATTTTCTTTATGTATTTTTCTGGACATCTAGACTGTTTCCAGTTTCTGGCTATTGTGAGTAAAGAAGCAATGGATATAGTTGATCAAGTGTCTCTGTGGTAGGAAGAAATGTCCTTTGTGTATCTTTCCAAAAGTGATACAACTGGACTTTGAGAAAGACCAATTTCTATCTTCATGAGGAACCACCACACTAATTAATTACTATAAGCTGTACAAGTTTGCACTTGCACCAGCAATGGATGTGTGTTCTCCTTACTTTACATCCCCACCAGTGTAGGCTGTTGCTTATTTTATTTATCTTCATCATTCAGACAGGTATAAGATGAAATCTCAAAGTAGTTTTCATTTTAATCTCCTCATGGTTAAGAATGTTGAACATTTCTTTAAGTGTTTCTCAGCCATTTGAGTTTCCTCTTTTGAGAATTCTCTTTTTGTATTTGTACTCTATTTGTTAATAGGGTTACTATTTTCTTGATATCCATATATTTGTTCCTTTAATGTTTTAGATATTATACATGTACTGGGTGTATAGTTGGTAAAAATCTTTTCCCATTATGTAGGCTGCCTCATTCAGAAGGACCAACAGATGATGGTTTTTGCCATGCAGTCGCTTTACAGTTTCATAAAGTCTCATTTGTTAATTGTTGATCTTAGTGCCTGTCCCAATAGTGTTCTGGTCAGAAAGGTTCTTCCTGTGCCAATGAGTTGAATGCTATTCCCTATATTGTCTTCTATCAGATTCACTATATTTGGTTTAATGTTAAGGTTTTGAACCATTTGGAGTTGAGTTTTGTGCAGGGTGATAAGTATGGATCTATTTGAATTCTTTTACATGTAATCATCTAGTTTTATCAGCACATTTGTTGAACACACTGTCTTTATTCCAGCATGTATTTCTGGTTTCTTTATCAAAAATCAGGTATCCATAGGTATGTAGATTTATATATATGTCTTTAATTCAATTCCATTGGTCACTGCATCTGCTTTTGTGCTAATATCATACTGTGTGTTTTTATATTTTATTTTTTTACTGTAATTCTGTAGTGAAATTTGAGGTCTGTGGTGGTGATATCTCTAGCTGTTCTCATATTATTCAGGATTGTTTCAGCTTTCCTAGTTTTGATTATTTCCACATGAAGCTGAAATTTGTCCTTTGAAGATCTAAGAAAAATCCATGAGCATGGGAGATCTTTCCTTCTGATATCATTTTCTTACTTCAGTGCCTTAAAGTTTTTACCCTGAAACATTTTTACTTTCATGGTTCTAGTTGCCCTAGGTTTTTTGTTTGTTTTTTGTTTAATTTGAGGCTACTATGAATGTTTTGTTTCCCTGTTTTCTTTCTCAGTCCATTTGTCATTTGTATATAGGAATGCTACAAATTTTGTGAATTAATTTTGTATACTACTGCTTGGCTTACAGTGTTTATTATCTGTAGGAGTGTCCTGGTGGAGTATTTGGGTAACTTATGTATACTATCATATCATCTGAAAATAAAAATACTTTGACTTCTTCCCTTCATATTTGTGTTCTTCCATTCTCTTCTGGTTGTCTTACCATTTCAGCTAAGAGTTAAGGTACTATATTGAACATATATGGAGAGAGTAGACAACCTTAACCTGTTTATGATTTTAGTGGAATATCTTTGCCTTTCTTTCCATTTAAATTGATATTGTTTATGCTTTTGCTATGAATTTCCTTTATTATGTGGAGGCATTTTGCTTGTATTCCTAATCTCTCCAGGACTTTTATCACAAAAGGGTGTTGGAAATTGTCAAAGGCCTTTTCTGCCTTTGACAAAAATCTAATGAGATAACCTTTTTTCAGATAGGATGCAGTGTGTTATTTAAATTTTCGTGTAACTTTTGATAATTGCTTTGTGTCTGATTACAAGATCAGTTTTAGAGAAAGGCCCATGGGGTGCTGAGAATATGTTACATTCTTTTCTGTTTGGGTGAAATGTTCTGTAAATATCTTTTAATTCCATGTAGTTAATGCCATCAGTTAGCTACTAAATTTATTTCTCTGTCAGGAAGACCTATGCATTGTTAAGATTTGGATACTGATGTCTCCCACTACGAGTGTGTGAGGGTCAATATGTGATTTAAATTTCAGTAGTTTTACTTTTTAGAACTTTGGTACCGTTTTTTTGCAGAGCACCAAATAGAGTGGACCAGAAAGCAAATCCACCTTAGCACATAATAATCAAAATACTAAACACACAGAACAAGAGTATTAAAAGCTGCAGAGGAAAAAGACCATGTAACATCCACAGGCAGTCCTATTAGAACAATAGCTGACTTCATTATGGAGACTCTAAAACCCAGAAGGGACACCTGGACAGAAGTTCTACACACTCAAAAAAGAACACATCCCAGCCCAAACTACTATACTAACAAAACTTTCAATCAGAATAGATGGAAAAAATAAGATATTCCATGATAAACCAATTTAAGCAATATCTATAAATCCAGCCCTACAGAAGGTGCTAGAAGAAAAAAATTCAGTCTAAAGAGGATAACCAAATAACCATAACCCAGAAAATCATAAGGAATAAATCATTCAAAACCAGCAATGAGAAGAAGTGAAACACACACACACCCACACACACACACACACACACACACCACCACCACCACCACCACCACCACAACAACAACAACAACAACAACAACAAAATAAAAAGGAAACAGCATTGCTTACTGATATTGCTGAACATCAATGTCTCAATTCTCCAATGAAAAGGCACTGAATAACAGAATGGATGTTAAAACACTGTCTATCCTTCTGCAACCTAAGAAACACACCTCAACACCAAGGGTAGACATAGCCTCAGGGTAAAAGGAAAGGTTGTGTCAAGCAAATGGACTTAAGAAGCAAGTTTGTGTAGCCATTTTAATATGTGACAAAATACACTTCAAACCAAAACTAATCAGAACAGATAGGGAAGGACACTATTCACTCATCAAAGGAAATTGCAAGAGGACACTGCAATTCTTAACAACTATGTACCAATACCAAACTGGTCATTTCAATTATTCCAGACCTAATTAGATAGATTTGTTAAGATTCAAGGTTCTGATACATTAGGAGAATTATAATGCTTTTCATACGTTGCCAATTTCTTATTTTGAAGATGAGGGGATCTATATATTTCTCTAAAATAAGCCCACTTGAGCACTGAGGTGCAGATTTATAAGCGGGCCTGGAAATGTAATATGTAACTAGCTATTGAAATAAGAGCAATGAAGCATATACAAGTGATTGACAGATTTAATGAAATACAATGGTATTCTGTTCAAGCAAACAGCTGATAAAATACACAAGGGAAAAATATTGAAAGTTTATTTTGAAAAACGAAAAAGGGAAGGTAGAACTTTACCTTATACTACACTCAAAAATCAACTTAATATATATTAAAACTTAAACCTGAAGATATAAAACTCTTGGAGGGAAATACAAGGGATGATTTCTTAACATCCATGTAGGCAGGGAATGAATTTTTGGGTGTGCCACCAAAAGCAAAGAACAGGCAAATGTTATGTCACAGGTAAGAGGCATCCTTTCAAGGGAGGTTATGCAGAGTCTCATGGGTACTAAAAAACTTTGTGAAGAAGAGAGAGTTTATGTAAAATCTATTTTAAAAAATCAACACAGAGGCAAGAACTTGAATATGATGGCTGTACATGTTTCCTTCCTTTTAGGTGTTTCAATTTTTAACCATATGCCCAACTCATCAATATCCATACATTAAATAATGCATTTTCCAAATTTCAATCACAAATCTGTGACTATTTTAAAAAAGAAAACATATTTGATTCAGCAAAATATTTTGTTGAATAAACAAGAAAAAAATCAATATTATGCCAAGTTCAAAAAGCAACTTAGAATAGATTACAAAAGGTTTAAATTTATTTGGAAGAATATTCAAAACTCAAAAATTATCCATTAAAGAATAAATTATAGTTTGATTTTATTGACTAATACAAGTTTCAGGTATCTTGTAATATCTGAAGTACAGGAATATATTTATATTTTCAAAGACCAAATATCATTAAAGTAAACTGAGAATCTATAAATTTCTAATGAACCGAACGTATAGCTTCCCAAAGAAGAAGCATATATGACCAATACATGTGTGTTATCTTCATAAGATCTGGGTACCAAAAAACTTCAAACCAAGGGGATTCTAGAGCATACTAACTTAATTGTAAAAGTAGACACAAGTCAACCCAACATTACAAATATAAAGAGGTAAATGAAAATATTTGGAATTGTTTTTAGGGAATAATGATACTCATTCTGCAAACCTGGACGGCAACCTGAGTATCTCTTGCAAGTCCTAAGTGTACAATCGAGAACTCACTGTGTGTGAAAAGGAGATTTTGTGACAAAGGAGACCAGGTTCCTCTCTTCTACTATGATATTGAGGAAGGAAAAAAAATGAGGGAAAACCCAGAGAAATGAATGAAAATGCCGCTGCCCACAACAACCATATACATGGTTGTAAATTAAATTGTAACTACAACATGTAGAAACATAGGCAGACTTATCCATAGAGAGATGTTTTTAATGGATATCCTCATCTGATGTTAAAATTCATTCATTTCAAAATTAGAGCTGCCTGGCAACTTCATGGACATGAAGATAATCAAGAGAATGGGATGTTACACTCCTCCACAGTGGCGATATTGAACACATCTTCATGGTAGTCCTGGAATATAATCATACAAGAATAATATCAAATGTCTCGCATAAGCCCAATATGACCATTGTATCAGATGAAATGAATATCAATATGCACATGCTGGGAACTCAACTATCTGAAATTGATAATATATTACATTGATAACTATATTTATAGATAAACAAAGATCTGTAAACAGAACCATCTCTACATCTCTATCATTTCTTGGTTTGACCTTGTATTGGGAACCATTAGCTGGAGTTAGTCTCCTTATTTCCATTGTCTGGCTTCACATTCATTTGCAGTAACTATCTATTGGTATTTGTCATGCTAAACAAAACACTAAATTTGAATTTCAGGAGAACCAGGCAGACCATAATAAGATGTAAGGGAGATATTTTCTAACAGTGAAAAATATTTAAAACCAAAAGTGAGCTATTTGGAAAACTGAATTACTCTGCAACATCTAGCATGTTTACTGAGAGCCCCAGGAAAACTCAAGGAAAATGTGCTTGAGATGCTAGAGGTTAACCCTGGATCAATAATTCTGTGATCCTATATACATCATTTAACTTTTAAATGTGTTCTGTATGAGCTTGGATCTTTCTATAAATAGTCATGACCCTATTTCCTTCTCTAATCAACAATAACACTTTATAGTGTTCCCATGTTGTTAATTTAGGTTCATTTAGCCCAAGGCTAAACTGCATCATTTCCTTAGCTGTTAACCAAATCCTTTCTTTAGAAACTCTGAAACTGTTTTTCTATGATTCACCATAAAATTACCATGTGATAATGATGGGAATTATTTCTTTTTACACTCAATAACTAAAAAAAAAACCAAACCATAAAAGTTTTAGTATTTTGAGATCCATAACATTAATTCATGAAGCAATTCATCACCTGAAGACTGGCTACATTTTTAGCCTGAGGAAAAAAACTGGTGCATAGTTTTCATAGTCTATACCAGTGGCTCTCAACCTTCCTAATGCTGTGACCCTTTTGTACAGTTTTCATGTTGTGGTGACCCCTGATCATAAAATTATTTTATTGCTACTTCATTACTGGAATTTAGATACCATTATGAATCATAATGTGAATATAAGATATGCAGAATATCTGATATGTGACCCCTGTGAAAAGGTCATCCAACTGCCCAAATGGGTCACATTCCATAAGTTGACAACCACTGGTCCAT
Organism: Peromyscus aztecus; assembly: GCA_902168405.1. NCBI lineage: Eukaryota > Metazoa > Chordata > Mammalia > Rodentia > Cricetidae > Peromyscus > Peromyscus aztecus. The sequence goes on along the minus strand of CABHPQ010164699.1, from coordinate 11,459 downwards.
AACAAACATTACAACCTTTTAACACTACATGTTAAAAAACTAAAACACAAGTATTTTTATTTTATTTTGAGTTATACTCCAGATTAAAAGAAAGATTTCTGTTTGAGGGTTTTTAAAAGAGAAGTTGTAAACAATTATTAAGAGGGAAACATGACAGAAATTACAGGTTTTGAAACTGCATACACTGACCAGGCAATTGTGGTGCACGCCTTTAATCTCAGCACTTGGGAGGCAGAGCCAGGTGAATCTCTGTGAGTTCAAAGTCAGCCTGGTCTACAGAGCGAGATCCAGGACAGCACCAAAGTTACACAGAGAAACTCTGTCTCAAACACACACACACACACACACACACACACACACACACACACATACACACACACACACACACACACACACACACACACACACACACAAAGAAACTGCAAACACACACTGTAGTATTAGTTGTTTATCCTAAAGAAATAAGTACCAACTATTAGAACAGCAAATTTAGACCAAGTTTCAGTGTTAACCTATACCAAACTGGGTAATGTGCATAAATATTACTCCAGCTATGGAAGCTGTAAATGTAAGTTAGGCTTGCTTAGAAGCCAATAGGTCTCTTTGGAGAGAGACCTACTGATACTCAAATGACTGCAATTCTTCCACTCAATACATTCACTAATAAGTGACTTTTGAACAGCTATTAGAATAGACTTAAAATATATGATGCAAAATACTGAGACATGTGTACAGAATCATTGATTGTATTCATTTTCCTCATTATCAGTAATTATTTCTCCCTATTTTTAAAGGAAATTCTCCAAGTTACATGAGTTATTACTCCATAATTTGATAAAGATATATGTTGAAAAATTTTTGAGTAATCCTCCTCAACTTGCTGTTTAAAGAAATGGTACTGCATGAAAATACTACACAGAGGTAAAACTTGAACATAATTTGGGGATGTTTATGCACCTTAGGTTTGTAACTCTCTGGAGGCAAAAATTTTTTTTTGTTTGTAGCTCATAAAACCTGTAAAACTTAACTACGTAAACTCAGAGTAACGACTTTAGATTTTTCCTATCTCTTGTGAAATTGAGTCCTCTTGCTGCAACACTAATGATCTTGGTCCTCTTAGCCATCTGTCTTTGCCTCATTTTCCAAAATTGGTCAGCTCCTCTTGGACTCAACTTTTGCCACTGTCCACCCTTCATCTAGTTTGAAGTATCATTACAGAATGACTGTCACCTTCTCTGAAACAGCTAAACTCCCCTAACCTGAAACAGCAAAGCTCAGTGATAAATTCCTTAGCCATTAAACTTCTATCTTAGGAGTTAAATGTATTTGCTGTATAACTACTTTGTGTACCCTTGTATTTGGAAAAAGTACATCTGAATTCAAGCAATGTTAAATCAAATCAAATGAGAAACAGTTGCACAAATAGATGAATGCCGAATGAATGCTGTCCTCATAGTGCAAAACAAAATGCATAGAAAACCCAACCACTTAGATCTATATATGTACAAGCTGGTAGTGTTGGTGTTAACTGAAAATCTAAACATATAGACACCAAGGAGATCCTTCTGTGAAGAGTTAGAAAAAACTACTGATTGGAAGCAGACAGCCTCATAGCCACACTGTCATTTTGAATAGTATCCTACTTTTTTTTATTACTTTCTAATTCACTGAGAACCATTCTGTTATTGATGCCTCTATGAACAAAATTCACAAATTGGAGCACCCATGATAGCAATTGCTTAGGAATGTAACATTATGCTCTGCATAGTGAGATGACAAATGAGCACTAGCTTCTTATTTTTCAGGTTTGCTAGTTTCTAAATTATATAGGTTGGTTCAATCACTCCAGAAGTTTGAGTTAACTTATGCTGTCTTTAAATTGCACTTGAACTTTGTGAATGCTTCTGTGTCCCTCTGCTTCTGTCCAGATCCCTGCAGAAGACATCATTCAATGCCACTAGCCTTAAACTAAATGCATAGATTTAGAAAAAAATGCCTTCATTAAAGAATATTGCATAAAACATATGATGGAGAATAGATTTTTTTCAAGTTTCTTTGATTTTTGTGTGGTAGTGATTACCTATGATTTTAGTTTTTCCAGGTGCTTGTTACTTCACTAACCAACTATGTCTAATTTATTATCTCTATTGGTAGCTTGTCTAAATATTCTCCATATTTCAGTATTTAATGGATTAAATGGGCCTTTGAATTGTGTTTCATTACTAACTGAAATAGTTTATAATTATATTGTAAAACAGAACATACAGGGATAAAAATTCCAGGATTTAATTCTGCACATAAACACAAACAACACATACATACACATACAAGCACACACACATTGCATTATCATCTATTTTCCCAAGAGAAACAAGTATAAATTGCTCAAACCGCAAACTTTAGATGAGGTTTCAGTGTCATCATATATAAAATTAAATTGTTATAATTAATATTAATGCTATTATAATTTATCCAGTGATCAATTCAAAATTGAAACAATATATTCAGAATAGGAGCTAGTTTTGCAATAGGTAGTGTTTGTTATTGTTATTGCCTTTTATTACTCATGCTATTTATTTATTTTAACATGCAACTTCTAAAGGTTAGATGATAAATTTTTGATTTTTATCAAATGTCTTCCAATGAAATGAATCCATAGTATGTTTAGTGTTAGACATAAATTATAAAATCTAAAAATACAAGGTGACATAAATTAGTGGCTCTATTTCAAGCATAAAATATCAAATTGAAATTAATTACATATTTTTCTGCCCATCATTTCCAATTCATTGTTGTACTATATTTTTGCCAATGTGTCAACAATCTTAACAGAGATTGCATTGTTATTAACCACTGAAAGAGCAGGAAGAATCATAGTACCTTAAGCTTTGAGATCTCTCTCTCTCCTCTCTCTCTCTCTCTCTCTCTCTCTCTCTCTCTTTCTCTCTCTCTCTCTCTCTCTCTCTGTGTCTGTCTCTCTCTCTCTGTCTCTCTCTCTCTCTCTCTCTGTCTCTCTGTCTCTCTGTCTCTCTCTCTCTCTCTCTCTCTCTCTCTCTCTCTCTCTCTCTCTCTCACACACACACACACACACACACAGTCTGTCTACTCTGAGAAACTACATTTTACCTCTCCGAATTTAGAACTGTCTCAAAAAGGACAGTCATGAGGGTATTTGATAGGGAAGCCATTTCAGACCACAACTGGGGAAGCCATGTCATTTCACATTCCCACAGAACTACATTAAACCCATCAACAACTTCAAAGAAGTCTGTGTTCAGAGAGCATGAAAGTAAAGGTTTGTGTAGCTCCAGGTGACTCTGTGTTCTGAGTTCCTGATATTTGATTTTCTGGTTCCAGAATTTTGTGATGTCCAGCTATGTTTATTTCCTAACATTCTGGGAGATGCTCAAAGCTTTCTTTTAATAATCTAAGATATTTTGAATTTATATTAGTATTACCAAATTTCATATGGCAAAGGTATGACTAAACTTCTACAATACAGCAAAAAATGTTTTCACTGATCAAAAATTTACAAATGTAAAATTTAAAAAAAATTAAGTTTATTAAGTTATTGCAAAATTTGTACAGATGATATCTACTTTATTTCACTGAAATTCTATAAATGATTCACACTGAATATTGGAGATAAAACAGTATTTACTGAAAAAGAGTGGTTGCCTTTACTCTCTGGGAAATAAGGTAAAATATGAGACAAACATTCAAATTACAATGAAATAATATTTTCTCTTCTGCCAGCTTCCAAGCTTATGGAAGAATAAAATATGAAGGCAATTTTACCAGGTGAATTGGGAGAATTACGGGCTTCATATGTCACAGTAGAAATTAGTGCTAATAGTATCTTCTGCTTCCCTTTCCTTCAGGTTCCTTTTCTTTTCTGGCAGTATTATTAGAAGAAATGATTTTTTGGAGCATCTAGTCAAAAAGAAAACTATTTTAAATAAGTGTCAGTGTGGAAGGAGTAGACCAGGATAAAGAAAATACAATTGGAGAAGCATCCTCAGTGCCTATCTAAAGCCTTGTAGCACACAGGTTTTGGATACAAGGAGAACTCGGCCACTTCTTCAAAACTGGAATCAGTGGGAGACCAAATGGGTTATCAGCAGTGTGAGGTTCTGAGCCTAGTAGAGCCTATTCTGCAGATGAATGAGTAGTTAAGGTGATGTCATGTCCAGGAAACATTGAGGAAAATTTTCTTAAATTAATTATTTAAAGTTGATACATTGTATGAATAACTTTTACTCTATAGGCTCATGACTAGCATTGCATAATTATATGTCTGAAAAGTGGGAAAAATGTAATCAATATGAATTAGTAGTAACAAGTCTCCTTTTTTGTGGGGAGTGGATAGGAAATATTATCATTGCAAAAGGCAGCAAAGACATTCTATTTTCACCTTAACCTTAATACTCACAGCACCCCTATATACCCATTTAGGGTTTTCCATCACTGGAATCACTAGCTCCTTCTACATGGTTAAATCCCAAGGCATCTCTAGGAAAAATGACTGGCCCTCAAACTGCTACAGCCACGGTATTTTTCAACATACGCAGGCACAGAAGCTGATATTGAAGATTGGAACTTTTATTCTATTCTGTTGTTTGACTTTGCACCACAGGAAGCACTCCCCAGGTCTCCACACCTTCTATTACTGAATGCTCTATGCTTTCTCATTTAGGATCTTAATAAACTGACTTCAGTTAAACATGATGTCAAAAACAAGATTATTTATAGGCATTTATTTATATGTTAAAGTCATAACTGTAAGACAGCTATGATTTCATTAAAGAAAGGAGAATAATAATAATACTGGGAAATAAACTAGATTTCCTTTGTTTTTTTTCATTCACAAAATTTTTTTCTTTATTTCATTTTACATACTAACCACAGTTTCCCCTCCCTCCTCTCCTTCTGTTCCCTCCTTCCCCCCATCCACTCCTCCTCTCTCCATTCTGATGCTGTTTAAGGTCTCCCTTTGGAATCCACAAAGCATGGCATATCAAGTTGCAGCAAGACCAATCTCCTCCCCCCTGCATCAAGGCATGGCAGCATTATTCATAATAGCCAGAACCTGGAAACAACCTAGATGCCCCTCAGCTGAAGAATGAATAAAGAAAATGTGTTACATATACACAAATGTGGTACATTTACTACTACTCAGCAGTAAAAAAAACAATGATATCATGAAATTTGCAGGCAAATGGATGGAAAAAGCTAGATTTCCATTCATCAAATTGTAATACTTACAAGGAGACTTTGCACACTTGAACTACAGGGTCTGATCTACTCTCAACCATCACACTTAATATGTGTTGAGCTTGATCTGAGATTTTTTATTTTTATACAGGACCTTGAACTCACAATAATTGCTTACTTTCTGGAGAAATAAAGACCCTTTTAATCTAATTCTCTTGATGTGACTTCTTATGGAAGTAATTTACATACCTACATTTATTTTTTTAAGGACCATTTTTGCTTGAGGGTATTATGGTTTTGTTCCTCTTAAAAGATTTTTTTTAATTCTTAAAATAACTTAACATTACTTTGTACTGCTTTGTACATAGTTAGTCTAGACAAAAGAGAAAATGAGAAGTCATTTTCACCATGAATAAGTGGCATGATCCTCATATTCTCCTCTGTATCTAGGTACCAAATACTGGAAGTATTGTACACATTTTTTGACATTTCTGGGTTGATGGTTTGAGGTTTTTCATTTATTTTGATTAATAGTATTTTAGGATTTTTTCTTCTTTTTGTATTTTATTTTATTTATTAAAGTTTAATACATATTTTTATTGTGTTCCAATTTTTATACTTGGTCATATTCACTCTTATCCCTTAACTACTTCCAGATTCACTTCTATTCCATATCCAACCAATTTTTTGTCCTAAGCTTTTTGTTTGTTTGTTTTGATTTTTTTTTCTTAAGACATTTTCTGTTCATTTTACATACCAAACACAGATTCCCCTGTCCTCCCTCCTCCCACCCTCAAGACTTCACCCCAAAACCACACCCTCATTTCCACCTCCTCCACAGCAAGGTCTCTCATGAGGAGTCAGCAGAGCCTGGTACACTCAGTTGAGGCAGGTACAAGCCCCTCCTCCCCACACCAAGGCTGCACAAAGTGTCCCAGGATAGGCTCTAGGCTCCAAAAAGCCAGGTCATGCACTAGGGATGGGTCCCATTTCCACTGCCTGAGGACCCCCTAAACAGTTCAAGCTAAAGTTTTTTTAAACCCATCAGTTAAAATACTGCTGTCTATATACTCGTTTGTATTTGCCATGTACTGAAGCATGTTCTATTATCAGGGGACTATGCCTTTAAAGAAAACTAACTCTCCCCCTCCTAGCAACTGTTAAATGCCATTGACTACCTAGGGGTGAGAAATAATCACTACCTCTCCCTTCGATGATGGGATTTTGTTTACTTTGATCTTGCACAGTTCTTGGGCATGCTGTCAAAATAATTGTGTCGTTATATGAGCAACTTTGCTGTTAAGTCCAACTTTGCTGTTAAGTCCAAATCAGTCTTTGCAGACAAAAGGACAGAGATACCACAGAGTAACCAACCATTTTCTGATTGGAATCAAGGCTACTTCTACAAAATGGAACCCTTATCTGGAACCACTATATAGGCTGTAGCTAAATTCATCCTAGGCTGTAGGAGATGAACTATTTCAGCATCGTAGATTTACAGTGCACACATGCAATTCTCATGTGTGCATCTGCTTAGTTAAGGAACTATTACTTTTCTTATTATGGACTAAACTGGAGCCACATACTTTTTCCCTGATTTTTTTTTAATTCAAAAAACCTGTTTTCACTGAAGATATATTTTATTTTTAATTACATGTACGTATATGTCTGTAGGTGTGCAGGTATGTGCACATGTTTGTGGATGTCCTCAGAAACCAGAAGATGGTGTCATATCTCATGAAACTGGTTTTATAAGCAGTAACTCAAGTCCTTTGTAAGATAGTAAATGCTCTTAAATGCTGAGTTATCTCTCCAGCCTAGAATTCACAAATTTTTAATTCACTCTGTGGAAGCTACATGAAAGATGATAGCAAGCCTAAATTAAATCCTGCTCCTTGAACTATGTATAAATATCCAAGATGAGAGAAAGGAAAGCAAAATCACTTGCCAGTGTAGCCAAAGTACAACCAATTTGGAGATTTCAGTGTCTCTAGAGGGACAGTCTTAGCCAAAAGGTCAACTATCTAGATACACTCTTTTCAGCCTTAAAATTGTATTAGATGATTTCTTCTGATTAGAACTCAGAGACTATTCTATGATGTATTTTATGTAAACAAAGGCAACTGAGAAGCTTTTATCCCCACCTTGCTAATAATGAGAAGTAAACTGCTCCTAATCAAGCAAGAAATGCAAGGTGAGTAAGACTGAAAACCAATGAGCCTGCATACGTTATTTTGCAGCTTGTGTCCAGATCATGTGGGATTTTGCTTCACTGTGTAGTGAGAGAGAAAATTAAAGAACGTCTAGAAGAAGACTCAACCAAGATTGGTCTGTGTTACAAGTGCAGGAGGTTATATCAATCAGACATCTGCTTGTGGCTGGATGAATTTTGATTTTTAATGAATGATTATTAGAATGAACTGTACCTTTTAGTGATTTTCCAAGAAATTATTATCTTATATTTCATTATTTTATAGATTAATAAACAACTTTCAAGAATGTGTCTAAATAGATTTCATTCTTAGAAGGTATGTGTTGGTGCAGAAGTGCAGGATTTGCATCTCATGATATTTTTAAATCATTTTAAAAGTAAGCTGCTGTGGTTAAATACAAGTTTAGATGATTTTAGTTAGTGCTGACTTATTGACCTCTAACATTACAATAGATGTTGCTTTTGATGTCAGCAGCTTTTTATTCCTTTGAAGAAAAGATTTTGAGGTGCTTTTGTTATAGATATGTATATTCTTTCTGGAAGACTATAATATTGCATTGTTTACCTAACCCTTAAAAACACTTCCCAAGATGTTTATTGAATATTGCAATTTTACTTCTGTGGAATAACAAAAAAAAAACCTGACACATTATGTGACATGAAAGTGTTTCATTAAAACTAAAATAGATATCTGTATGTTCACAGCTGTTTGTACTTATGGACCCCCAAGTGGCTTCCTTTTATGAGGACAACTCCTTGTCTTTCTCATAGGAATTTTCTCCCACAAGAGATTGAACTAAATATTGTTTTTATTTTTTCCTGTTTTTTTTCCCTTAAAATTCAATCATGTTTATGTGAAACTCTTAATCTTAAAATTTCAAAGTATACAGTCGTAATCTTTTAAAACTTACCACATGGTGTCAACATATTCTCTGTCTGTGAATTATGTTGCCTTCTAGTTTGTACTGTTCACCCATATTCAATTTTTATTATATTCCATTTAATTAATGTTTTATTTTTTATTGTTGTTTTAAAGGCCATTTGGGATCTTTCTCTACTCTATTTTCCCAGCAGTTTAGTATGAGTATTCTGTGATGTATTTCATGATGATTCTATCAAATCTAACATACTTAACTAATATTGATATACTAGTGATTGCTGATATGTACCTTGCAAATGGTACTACAGCAGGATTGCACCAAATTACTTACTATCCAGCAACGTTCTTCTTGTTCTGTTACCATCTTACTGATGTCAGACCTTTAAATTATCACCCCAAAGTTTCTGAATTGATATCAAATTTTTAATTTACATCTCTCTGCTTAGAAAATTGAACTTTAAAAAAATTATTAGGCCCTCATGTCTTCCTCTTCAAAAATGAGTATATAAATACATTTCCTACTCTAACTTAGTTCTATAAGTTTACTATTTAATTGTCTTTTCATTTTCAGTTAAAATATCTTTATCTTTTGTGTCACATACAAATTTTTACTAATTTCCAAATAACTAGAATAATACTAACTTATGCATTCTGTTGGTTTTTAATGTAATTATTTTGTAGATAAAGATTTTTTTCAAAGCCTTGTTGGGAAATTCTTAATGTCTGTGTAAGATCAGTTTTCATTAGTAGATTTTATATGCTGCAGAAAAATGGCTTGTATTTTTGTTGTGGAATATTCCTTTACCCTGTGTGAAGATGTGTCACTATGACTGGTTTAATAAAAGCTAAATGGTCATAGCTAGGCAGGTGTTTTAAGCAGGATTTCAGGACAGAGAGAGCTCTGGGAAGAAGAAAGGCAGTATCACCAGCCAGATTTAAAGGGAGCAAGACATTCTGAAGGAGAGGTAAAAACCATGAGTCACACGGCAGCACACAGATGAATAGAAATTGGTTGATTTAATTTATAAGAGCTACTGGGACAAACCCAAGCTATAGGCCAAGTTTTCATAATTAATCAGTCTCTGTCTCATGATTTGTGGGCTGGTAGACCAAAAAAAAAGTCTGGTACATACTTCTTAGCAGTTATATATTCATTCAGTGGAACAAAGAATTAACCAAGTTTTAACATTTTTACTTATAGTTAATGCCTACAGCTTCCTGAGAGAGGTGCCTTTATATTGCACTAGTGAGATGACAGGTTTCTCTCCTTTTATTTGTCAAGCTTGTGCACAGTAGTTAGTAACATCTGGTAATAGCAATCACATGAGATATTATAATCAGATTATTTTCCTGGTAAGCTGAAGAATAAAGTTGGTGACGCACTTTTGATTTCAATGGTATCAGTTTCTCAATGAAACTAATCATTTAAATTTGTTTTAGAATATTGAGACCAATGAACAGTCATCTACATTTTTACAATCTGTTCTTATAGAATTGTTTAGTGAATGCTGAATATTATTATGTAGTTTATTCATTGTTTAGGAGAATATATAATATTTATGCTAAATAAGACATTGGTGTGATATGTCTCCCATTATGTTTTAATATTTGTTTACATCAAGTCACCAGGAATAATTATATAAGCAAACAGTGTGCTAATGCGATTTTTCTATATTACTCTCAACCTGAGAGTTCTGCGTCCTATATATTGGGAGAAGGAACAAATGCCCAGAGTAATTTTACTTAATATTAAAGATTATTAGTCATGAAAGCTTATCAGCTTTCCATACACAGCGCTAGCACCCAACAAGGTTTCCAAAAAATTAAATAGATTGTAAAACCAGTCTCATTCCATTGGACCACATGGGCTTTAATAGTCATAAACATATAGTTATGTCTTAATTTCAAGGAAGAGATTACTTATTTGGTATGTGCATCCTTGCTCTTAAGAAAAGTCTCTATCAATGTCAGTTCTACTCTCAGACTCAGGAGTTAATATAAAAATACATCCAATAGTCTATATTCATAGAAAACACCAGAAAATTTAACATCAACCATTTTAAAGAGAACAAAAACTCTCTGTTTCACAGAAACACACTCAATTTGTCAAATACTGTATGGACAATTAGTTTTAATGACAAATATATTTCAAATAAATAAAACTACATAAATTGTAGTTTTCATTATTTCTTAAATAAAAAGATAACTTCATGTTTGCAGCTACTTAGTAAATACTTTTATAAAGCATGACTTAAATTCAACTTTAAATTATATTTTATTTAGAATTATAAAATATTAGAAATATAAAAATCTAAGCTTTATTTGTAGATCAGATATATATTTTCTAGATTGTAACTTCACTTACTATCATTAAACATTCTTAAACTGTTAATATTTATACGTTTTTCTTAATTGTAAATGTTGGTTTTTATTGAAGAAATTCATTTGTATTTTATTGTGATATAACACCCTAAAGTTCTGAAGTTCTTTTTAATATCTTCAAATAATCTTCACTCGAAGAAGGTAAGCAAAATGAATAAAAGTCAGTTATTTACAAAGAAAGCCATGCCATTAAAATATACTTGAAAGTAAAACTATGAATGGAAAATATTTCTGTTTTCATCTGGGGTTGGGCAATTGTTGGAGGCCCCAAACTCAATTTTAACTTGTAATGATTTTAATGGTCTGTTTTAAGATAAGCTAAATTCCATTATCATACTTGAATGCATGTGACTCGGTTCAATTATTACATAAGATAGAGACAGACAACTCACTGGCACTTAGAGTTCAGCAATTACAGAATCTGGTGATGTCAGTGCTCTAAAGTATCAGGAACGCCGTCAGGCGAAGGATGCTGTGGGGGGAGTTGGTCCTATATAATATGCTTAGTACTCATTGCTTGACAGTTGTCAGCGAGCCTCACGAGCAGTGATATATTGATATGCCTCCTCATCATTCATTGAATTGACATTTTAAATATTGCTTATTACATTTTCTGTGTCTTTTCAGTGATTCTATTTTTCAGTTATTACTAGTTTCACTTGGAAACAAAATTAAATAAGTACTAATATCGTATATCTTATATATTTAAATATATAAGTAATTATATATTTAATTTTACTACTTTAAAAATGATTTTATTAATTTTTTTTT
>CABHPQ010164698.1:0-26384 GCA_902168405.1 Peromyscus aztecus | reverse complement strand
ACACACACACACACACACACACACACACACACACACACACACACGCCATAAACAACGGGTTTAAAAATAAGGTAAAATTTTATTCTTTTTCATTCCTCACAGCATTTTTGATCAATGTCTAATAGGTTATAATTGTAAAGCCCTTTCATCAGGAAAAAAAAAGCAAATATCCCACAGCATTTAAGAAGCGACTACAGTTTCTGCTTCAATATTGCAACACTCTTGAGGTCCTCTCCAAACTGTTTCTTTCTGTTATGCTTTCTCAAGACCAGGAAGGGACTACACTGACATACAGGAGGAGAGCATCAAAGAAAAACTCAGAGATTCTAGAAATCATAACTTAGTGATGAGAGAGGCCAAATATTAAGCTGACTACATTGCTAACCATATTCTCATGAAACAAATATAATTAATACCAAGATGTGGGGTGTTCATCCTACAATTTTAAGGATGAAGAAAGAAACATTTAAGAATCTCTCTGTCTGTCTGTCTGTCTGTCTGTCTCTCTCTCTCTCTCTCTCTCTCTCTCTCTCTCTCTCTCACACACACACACACACACACACACACACACACACATATATACACAGCAGCATCTACAGAAAAAAGTAGTTCTTAAGCTTGTCTCATATTTTTCTTCATGAAAATAAGAATATATCAAAATCTCAAAAAAGAAATAAAAAGAACGCCATTAATACAAGACATTATTCATAGCTGGACATTTGAAATATACTCTTGACTGTGCAATCATTCAAAGGTAGACCATGGCCCACACTCCATTCCAACAAATGACAGCAGTTTCACCAAAAAAATAAAAGTTTGCCTTACTTTAAGAAATTACTTAACCATAAAGAGGATGAACACTCAGTGACTGTTGAGTCTACTGCACTACCTTGACTTTTAGAAATAGCAATTACAGGGGTCAACCAGCAAGATGGTCAAGCAAACAAAGATCCTTGCCTTCAAGCCTCAACTCCCAAGATTGGATTTCAGTTACTAGGGACCCCTGTGATGCAAGGAGAGAGCCTATTCCTACAAGTGGTCCTCTCCACACATTTGCTGTAGCATCTACCACCCCAACATATAAAACACACCTGCATCTGCACACAATAAATAAATAGTAAGAAAATAGTTTATGATATTTGAAATAAAACAATTCAAATATAAGGATTCTATCATTGTATGCTGGACTAATCCCATTTATTTCAACAAGCACAAGACTATAGAGTTGAGACAGAGAACGAGAATGGGCAGGGCTTGGGTTATGTGTAAAGGTATGGTAACTCCCTAATTACTGTGTGGGAGTTAAATGTATGAAATTTGTGAATTGAGAAATTACAGTCTTAAGTTATTTTTACACATCAATTTGAAAATACACATCAGTATATGAAGACCAAAATTAGCATCTTTCAAATTATGTGAACAAGGTGAGGTAAGAAGTGCAAAACGAATTGTGTGGCTCAACAGATGGAAGACAATAAAAGATAATACGTTCTATTAACAAGAACCCGAGGGTCAGACACTGTAGTGCACTCTTCCGTAGGACTCTGCTGGAGTCAAACATTTTCTGAAAGCTGAAGGCAATCTGTCAATATGTACCCCAAACACAGTATGCATACTCTCTGAGTCAACAACTGCATCTCTGAAATTTACCCAGCAGTGCTCTGAGAGTAGATTGCCATGTGGAAATCATTAATTCATAGTGCCCTCAGCCTGCACACCTGATCATTCATCTCCACTATTCTGAAGCCTGAGCATGGGAACTCAGAAGGCAGAGAGCTGAATGTTCTGAGGATGGATCATAAAATTAAAGGACAAGAGAAAGGGAAATAAAGGCAAACCAGGGATCATTGAATTCTCTGCAAACCAGAGACCCCCAAGACAGCTCAAGGCCTGCAGGCTCCAAATCTGTCTGCAGCCAAAAGTTATTTTAGGAGTAGATATGTCTTCAGAAAGAGAGCTTGGACTATGGCTGAATGATCTTTAAAAATAGAAAAATGGGGATGTTTGGTCATTGGCTGGATGATAATGGAGCATTTGAGTCATTGAATTGCATCCCATGGTGAAGCAGGTCATCTTGGTAGTAGAAGCACAGAGTTCAGGCCACTGGCTTTGTAGACAGGAAGCAGAGTGAGTGCAGGGGTCCCTGGACAAATATACAGTCCGTAAGTTACAACCTGATGATCAACTTTCTACCCTTGGCACTTTTCAACCTAATCTTGGTAAGAAGAACCCAAAGTGGTACAGCAGAGGCTGTCTCTGCTTCCCCGGGTGAATGAGGGTAGGAATAAGAACAAAATGGGAGTAATCTCTGATAAAACACTTCTCAAATACTCTAAAGAAGTGATAGGATGATGGATAAGTTCAGAAACCAAGACATACCTTACAGAGACGCCAGCAGCACATGGCACCAGCCGCTCAGCTCTCTGGATGGGAGAGGGACTCAGAAGCCACTTCCAAGAGGTCAGCCTGAGGAAAGCTGGGCAGTTCTGCTCTCAGGGCCAACCTCTCATGGCCTTCAAATCTAGTCACAGGTCTTGGTGAGACAGTGATTCATTGTTTTGGAAGTTGGGGTCAGTGGCAGAGAGAAATGTCAATTTTATTTTTTGTCACACTATACGGCATGTAGGGCAGAGGCTTGGCACCATCTTCCATTTAATATTCCCATAATTACTCTAACTTTGGAGCACACCGGACCCACTATAATTATTTTATTAAGGTTTTTTTCAGTTTTTGTTTGTTTGTTTGTTTGTTTTTCTCGAGACAGGGTTTCTCTGTGTAGCTTTGTGCCTTTCCTGGAACTTGCTTTGTAGACCAGGCTGGCTTCGAACTCAGAGATTCGCCTGCCTCTGCCTCCCAAGTGCTGGGATTAAAGGCATGCGCCACCACTGCCCGGTGATTTTTTTCAGTTTTTTTTTTTAAACCTATTTTGACCATGTCATTTTTTTAAAAAGATTTATTTATTTATTATGTATACAGCGAGTGTTCGGCCTGCAGGCCAGAAGAGGACACCAGATATCATTGTAGATGATTGTGAGCCACCACGTGTTTGCTGGGAATTGAACTCAGGACCTCTGGAAGAACAGCCAGTGCTCTTAACCTCTGAGCCATCCCTCCAGCCCCGGCTTTTTTTCATTTTTAATAACTGTATATTTGTAGACAATGGGCTTTGATTACTCCACTTTCTCTTATCCCCGCCCTGCCAATCACTTTCTTCACAACTCTTCTCGCTCCCGCTCTCACGTCTTTACGTCAGGTGTCACACAAGTGGACACCACTGCTGTATGTCACGAATGCAATGACCACGCCATACCCAGAAGACAGTATTCCGTATTCATCCTCCCCATCCCCTGCTCTTACATTCTGTCTGCCTCCCCTTCCACAATGTTCCCTGGGCCTCCTCGTAAGTGCTGTAGGTGCTCCATTTAGGACTGAGCCCCTAGCAGTCCTCACTCTCCACACTCTGACCAGTAATAAGCCTCTGCTTTGGCTGTGCCCCACAGCTAAAGCAGCTTCTCTGATTAAGGCTGAGAGGAGCACCGGTCTATGGGTACAAGTGTCAACATTTAGAAAGCAGTTTGACTACACCTCCACTTTGTAAAGTATCAGTAGTAGATGCCCTCATAGAGCCTATGGTATCCTCAGCCACAGACTTTTGACAAGGTTTATTGTATCAGGCACATATTCCCCTCTGTGAATTGAGTCTAAAGTATAATCAGGAAGTGGTTGGTTACCCCCAAATCACTGTCTCTAATTTTTGTTCACAGTTCTCATTGTAAACTTGGATGAAAGCAGCAAGCAATAACCGCGCCACAGCAGCAAGTGAACTGCCTGTAAATTCCCGAGTAATTAGTCAGTACATCACCTGCAAACTTGGTCACCCAAAGTTTTAGGGCATGGACAAAATGGAAATAAGTTTTTTTTGCCAGAATGTAACATGAATGGCCTTGAGTCCATGTCCTACACCTGGCCTTTCCAGTCGGCTTCCCTGCTGGGGTTCTGGTCTTCTGGGCTCTTGACAGTGTCACCACTTAGAGCATCCTAAGCTTTTCCTGGCTCTTCCATAGTCATCTCATCAACCTCCTCCAAAGGCTTCTTAGCCCCACTCCCAGGCAGTCACAGCAGTAACTCAGTTGCTTTGGTACACATTTCTGTTTATCTGTGTTAGTCAGTTTTATCATTGCTGTAACCAAACATCTAATGAAAACAACTCAAGAAAAGATACATTTTGTTTAAGCTCAGAGGCTTTAATCTGTCCTGGTGTGAAGAGAACAGCCAAGCAGCTAGCTCCAGTGCTGGCAGCCAGAAAGCAGAACAGAGCAGTACAGGAGTGGAGATGATAGATACCTACCAGAACATCTCCTACCAGTGTCTACCCCCTCCCATGAGGTCTTACCTCCTAGACACTTCTCAATATGACTAAATTTACAAGCAATTTAGGCATCATGTTGACCAAAAGTTGATCACATAGGGAACCTTATGAGTTAAAACTGAAGTATTCCCTGTATCTGAATACTGATCCATAGGAAGTATACTGAGGGTATCTTCTGGCCACCACAGACTCAGCCAGGCTAGAAAACCAGTGAGCCCCAGGGGTCCATCTGTCTCCAAGTCCTCAGCACTGGGGTTATAAGTGATACTCACCAGCTCAAAGCTGGCTTTTCAGAACTTACATTTGTAAGGCAAAGAACTTCACTGACAGATTCATCTCCTCAATACCGAGATTTCTGTTTTCCTTGTTGCTATTCACAAATGATTCCTTACAAGGGAGATGACTGAAGACCAATATTACTGCAGTTAGACAATTTTTCTTCAGATGTGGAATATTTTCAAATTAGTAGGCATGAAATTCTAGTTATGGAATATTTTAATAGAACATGTTAGTCTCCAGGTGGTCCAGCGTGCTTTTCAAGTTAATGATGTAGATACTCACAGTATGGAGGCTTCAGTCAGCAAACAAACAAAATCAGTGAACTACTTAGTACCCTTTACAGATCCTTAAACATTAAAATCTATTTTATAACTATACTTCCAACATGTGACACTGGGTCTTTAGTGTCCTATTCCACCAGAGGCTGACGTAAAGGACCTTATTTTAACATTTAATTTGAAGAGAGATTTCTATCTGCATGTTCTCCCATCTTCTCCCTCCCCCCTTCTCCCCTTCCATTAGCTATAAGGCATAACTCAAGGCATAACCCAAGGGGAACTCGAATGTCCAGCTGAGAAGAATCAGGCTCTTCTGAACTTCTAACCTTCTCTCTTGTCCAAACCTCCTGAGACTCAAGCCTGTGTCACACTTAACTCACTTTCTCCTGGGCAACAATGTTAGAGAGGAAAAAAGAATTGACCGCATCCTGCCATGGGTCAGTTACTGGTTACTTGGCTATGTAAAGTCAAGACAAACTTTCACAAATGAATATAACCATAACTACTATCTTGTCTTTAATAAAACAAAGTCAATTTTCATATAAAGCAAAGGGATCCTAAAGTTGTCTCAAAATGAGACTATGGCAAGGCAATACTACTTTTTCTTTAAACTGAACTTGCTTTTTAATGTTCTATCTTCTTGGGTTGTCCCTCCAAAGCAGTGATTCTCATCCTGCAGGTTACAGTCACTTTGGGATGAACCATCCTTTCACTGGGACGCGTATCAGACATCCTACATATCAGATATTTACATTATGGTTCATAACAGTAGCAAAATTACAGTTACGAAGTGGCAACAAAAATAATTTTATGGTTGAGGGTCACTACAACATGAAGAACTATATTAAAGGGTCGCATCATTAGAAAGGTTGAGAAACACTGTTTTAAAACCATGTTTGAAGTCTTTGTGTAAAGAGTTTTCTCTTTCCTGGAAACCTAACAGGCGTTTACAGTGATGCTCCTTGCTGCTGTAAACAGCCAGCCAACCTTGTTTTTTGTTTCTCTTTCTTTTAAAAGAAAGCATTCCACATTTTATATTAATCTGGTGACTTAGGAGCTGGGGCAGTGACTCAGTGAATAAGAGCTCTCGCTGCCCATGCATGAGACACCAAGTTCAGTTCCCAGCAGCTGTGTAAGAATCTGGATCTGGCCACTGTGAGTTTGTAACGCCAGCACTGTGAGAGGTACAGACTGGAGGATGAGAATCTCTGGGGTTTGCCACCTGCCAGTCTAACTCCGGCTTCTGGGAGAGACCTCCTGTCAAGTGAAAAAGACAGAGGCTGATAAGGAAGGACCCATAAGCTGTCCCTCTGGCCTCCACACTTGCATGCACTTGCACACAGACATGTGTTCACCACACATACATACACACAGATAACATTGGGATTACAAAACACAAGGGAGGTTCCAAATGAGTTAAGTCTAACAGGATGACTTGCTGTGGATAGGGCCCCTTCTGACACCCGTAGAGATCTTCATAGGACCTTGGTCTCAGTCACACTAAATGCAAATGCTGTGCTAACAGGCACAGGGGTGGGTTTCAAAGAGACTACTCTGCCACAGGAGGCTAAGCCACAGCACACACCAGAGGGAATCTTCTAAGCGCACAAATTGCTTGTTTTGTGAGGCAGTCTTGCCTTTTGTCACTTGGCAGGCTTTCCACTGCCTCCTCACAGGTGTTCATAAATGCTTTCAAGTGTATGGAACCATACCAAAAAGGGAAATCAGGGCTATATATAATTGAGTAACTATATATATATATACATATATATATATATGTATATATATATATATATATATATATATATGGTGTGTGCATGTATATCATCTATATATCAAAAGCAGTGGTCAATACAGTAAAAGATACAAGAAAGCAAAGGCCTAGGATTTCTAGTATAAAGAAAGAAAAGGGTCTTAGATGAAACCATGTTTTTGTGTCTGTGTCTGTGTCTATGTGTTTATATGTATGCATGTGTGTGTGTATATATATGTGTGTATATGTATATATGTGTGTGTGTGTGTGTGTGTGTGTGTGTGTGTGTACATAACACACATAGATCCCAAGGATTCCCACTTGATTGATTCATATATGTATATATATGATGTTGGTACCAAAGCTGTTTTTAAGTAATGCTGAAATAGTAAGTAAGTATTCATACTTCTTTTATCTCTTTGTATTTTGAAATTCAGCTGTTATTTACAATGTATAGAAACATTGTATGTTTCCTTTTCTTTCTGTGTGTTTGTTAATGTGTTTACCTATGTGTATATGGGTATATATATATATATATATGTATATATATATATATATATATACACATGTATGTGAGGGCTAAAAGTTGACATTGGGTGTCTCTTCCTTAATCAGTCCCCACCTTATTTTCTGAGACAGGCTCTCTCAGTGAACCTGGAGCACAGTGATTCCATGGGATGAGCTGAGCAGTGAGGTCCAGAGATGCTCCAGTCCCCATCTCCCCAGAAATAGGATGACAGTTATATGTCATCATGCCTGACTTTTTATATGGGTCCTGGGGATCTAAACTCTGGTCCCCATATTTATATGGCAACCACTTTACCAACTGAGCCATCTCCCAGCCTCCAACATTTTTCAAAAGAACAAATTAGCCAGTCTATGATTAAAATGTCTGTTGGTCCTGGTTGGCCCACCATACTTCTATCAGTAGAATACAGTTCTCTACATTTAATTACTTACAAAGCATTTCTGCAAGGGATAAACTTAGTACACAAGATTTTTCTCATTATAATAAAACAAATTTTAGCTTTTAATCTTGCATCTCCTATTTCATTAAAGTAAATTCTTAATCTCATATTCATTAACTTTTTAACCTTTCTTTCTTTCCTCTACTTACATAATAGCCATTAATTTCTAAAAGAAATTTACATGTTGAAAGGATTTACAGCAGAGGCTACAGAAAGTAAACACACACAGTTAGCTTCTTTACTTCACTAGAGACTCCAACCATGCCTAGTAACGAGTACGATGTGTCAGATGGCCCTCTGTCCGACCTCAGACACTCACACGGCACAGCTTCCCCATGCTTCTAAACCACTGCAGATAATTTAGTTTGTAGGATCTAGGCAGCATTCCTCTGATGCCTGGGTCTCAGCGGACAAAATAATAATGACTTGCGTTTACCCCTCGCTTCTCACCTGTCAGTGCATTTAGTTTGCTGTCAGTAAAAGAGAAACAAAAATTTAAAAACTGTCAGTTTTAAAAGAATAAGACAAGGAATGCCAGGAAATGCAGAGGAAGTAATTTTGAAAAATCTTTTCTCTACTTGAGCTTAAGTTCTTCTCCTATGTGAAATGTCTAACTACATCACTGCAATTGTTTGATGTCTTAAATCATAGGTTCCAGAAGAGATTGAAATCTGTGAGCAAAACGTGTTTGCTTTAAAATCATAGTGTTGAAGCCAGGGCCAGGCTGAGGCAGATGCTGCTGCCACTCAGCCAGTCAAATAAAGGGATTCTGGGGATTTGCAGTATTATTTGTAGAGAAGAGGAGATTAGGCTCAGATTATGAGATCTATGCATCCCTGAAGTTTCCCAGTCAGTTGCTAAATGAGTTTAATGAAACTGAAAAGTTGAGACATAATATCATAATGAATGGATTCATAATATCACTGTAAGCCTTTCTCAGCAGAAACCCAGGAGTCTCAATTATGACCCAGTTTAATATTTAGAAATGATACTGTTTTACAATGTCTTATAATGTACTGGGGTATACACTCAATACTTCAATCAAGGTGTTTTAGAAAGTCTGGTTTAAATTACAGCCATCTTAAATGCCAGAATAGTCTTGAAATGGATAATTCTAGATGTAAATATTTAAATAATACTGGGAAAATTAAAGGATTGATAAAAAGATAAAGGAATTATGATACAGAAATTGATAGTTTATTGCCTAGTATTATGAATATATCAAATTTGAAAGAATTTAAGTTTATTAGAATATGACAACTTCTCCCCTCCAAAAGTTGAGCGTTTTTCCTGCTATACAATGTGACAATTGTCTGCCAAATTTCCTAAAAGCTAGTCTGAATTCACTGTATTTAATGAAATTAAAACTGGAGAGCACACAATACATTTATTAAAATAGTGAAACACACATCATTATACCATTCTGTCCTGAAACAGTGAGTGGACTGACGAGAACATTGGCTGAGAATATATTTAAATATGATTCACACATGCAGTATTAGGGAAGGGAAAAAAACAGGATATGAAATAAACATTAGGCATCAACTCCTCGCTCACTGTCAAGAGCACGCCCAAGCTGCTAACCACGGAGTTCAGGGGAAGGTAACTATCTGTCATATGCAATCGGTGAGAGTGAATATGCTTAAGCTGGTGCTGTGAATCAACCAAAATTGCTTTGGTCTTATTGACATTCAATTGCAAGGAGTTGCAGATCATCCAGGCCAGTAGACAGTCTGACAAAACCAAGAGAGCTCCTAGTGACATCGAGCTTTAAATATAGATGCAAGTATCACCAGAATCCACACAGACTCAACTTTCTGATCCCTTACAGTGCCTGCTGAAATGGGTCAGTCGGGTGTCAACTGGTCGTAGAAGACCCAGGGTGTCATCCTATTGCTCACACATCTGCCAGCCTGCTAAGTTAACAGACCATTATCAATCTTAAAAAAAAATGAGTATAGATTTGATTGACAGGTCAAGTCTGCTGGGTTAACCTAAGGCTTCCCTTGCATTCTGCTTAATCCCGCTTCTTCCCTTTGCCTTTTCTTTTTGCTTCCACTAGAGACCTGGCCCCTAGTACATCTTAATAAATAATAGCCAGGCATGTGGGGAGAAATCCAGAGGGCCAATTTTAAGCAATGCCTTGCAGATAGTTTCTGACATGTATGGAGTTTGCCTATGCAGTGCACTCTACCAACAAGAGAACTAAGGTGAGTGAGGTTAAGTGACTCTTTGCATTGCTTCCCCCTGGGCACTGTTACCTCTTCAGCAGAGTCTGCCAGCGCCCATAGGCTTTTGTTCCAGGTCTTAATCCTACACTGAACAAACTTTTCATCCATCCCTCTTCTGTCTGTACATATTTTCAATTAAGGAAACTGTGTTGAGTACCACATTGCCTGTGGTACCCTGCATGCTATTGTTCAATATTCTTTCTCATTCAGTTCCTCAGTCAGGAGTCAATTGGTCCTAGGAGGCCATGATCTCATCACATGTCTCTCACTCCTGCCAGGATGTTCTGTTAATAAGCCATTATTAATCTTTAAAAACAATGAAAGTAGATTGATTGGCCAGTCAAGCCTTTCTGGATTAGTCTAAGGTTTCTGTTACATACTGGCCCAGTTGTCTTATCTCTGCTTCCTTCACAGAGCAGCTCATAAAACGACATAGACAATCCTGGATTCAATGAGAAACCAACAGACATAAATGGGCAAATAGCTTGAGCAGTAATGCTACGTAAATACCGCCATTTTCAAAGAGTTTGTAAGATAAATTGCTCAATTAAGGACAAATCTATAAACTTCCACATTAGGAAAAAGGATAATCCAGAGAGCTTCAGTTTTCTGAGTTCTCATTCCAGCTGCTTCATTTTCAGGGAGTCTCCACCACTCCCTCACCTTAAAACATGAGACTGTGTGGACATTAACTCTGCGGCACTGTTTAAGTAAAAGCATGTGTACGTAAATGCCCTATGTGCTAAGGGTGAATTGTGTTTGGAACTATGTAAAACCTTGAGGAGAGAAATGGCTCAGCAGTTAAGAACTATGTAAAACATATGTTTACAAGGTGCAGGGAAATTTATTTGTATTATAGTAAAATTACTGAAGGACATAATCTGGGTATTTCTTCTCTAGTTTTATTATTTATGTCTAAGCATTTAAAAATGATGCTTCAATATTTTTATGATTTTTAAAATGTCCTTTTGTTCAACAAGTGCTTTCCCCCAATCATTCTTTTCTATGTGGACCTCAGAGACAAATGCCCTGGATCTACCAACCTCCACACATAGCCGCCATCTTTCACAGTCATCAAGCTAAAGTGCATCATGCAAAAAGACTGTATTCATTTGCTAGGAAATGACCACGGGGTTAATTTCATCCCCTGACTCATGCATAAAATATCTTGGCCCATCGTGACTTCTGTGCAGGAGCTGGCATTAATCTGCTACTGTTGTGTCCAAAATGACTACTATGCTGGCTACTTTTCTGTCAGCTTGACACAAGCTGAAATCATTGGAAGAAGAAAACTCATTGAAGAAATCTCTCCATATGATTGGCTTGTAGGCAAGTTTATTGAGAGTTTTCTTAATTAATGATTGATGTCAGAGGGCCCAGGCCATTGTCGGACCCAGGTGATGTAGGGCTGTATAAAAACACAGGCCGAGCAAGTATTCTTCTTGGCCTCTGACTCAGTTCCTACTTCCCTTTTTCTGCCTTGAATTCCTGCCCTTTCTTCCCTCAGTGATGGACTATTACTAATACTATTACTATTAGAAGTGTAAGATGAAACAAGCCTTTCCCTCCCTGGGTTGTGTTTAGTTGTGATGGATACCAAGATAACAGAAAGCAGATTTGTTGTGTGACATTTTGTTTGTGTTCTGACAAATAAAGCTTGCCTGGAGAGCAGAGAGCAGACCTAGCCACTAATTAACCATAGAGGCCAGGTAGTGGTGGCTCACATCTTTAATCTCAGCACATGGGAGGCTCACACCTTTAATCCCATCACTAGGAAGGTGGAGACAGGAATATAAGACATGTGGAGACAGGGTTTTGGTGGCCCCCATTCAGTCTGAGGATTCGTAGAGGTGAGATGTTTCCAGTGGCTGCTTCTCTGCTTCTCTGATCTAGCACCTTTCACCCTTGATATCTGACTTCTGGTTTTTATTGATAAGATTAATTAGATTTATGATTCATTTAGTGCCCAACTTTTGGGACATGAATTTTCAAAAAAGCTGTGTGCCCATGGCTTTGCAGCTACCAGCACACACCAGAGATACACACAGGGGCTCCCACCAGAGTCATGGCCTTGCCAGCTAGGTTTTCCTCTTATTTTTTCCCCCAAACCCTCTGAGCAAGTCTTGAATTTTTTCTGTTGTAGCCTCTCTGCAGCAAATTCCACAGGCACTTGGACTCCAAACACCGCCTCTCACCACCAGCCAGCTCTGCCTTCAGGCAGCTGCCGCCACATAGGCTTCTTACCCATGATCCCCTGTGTGCATTTTTTTCAGACAGCTGGCTCCCTCTGCCAGTGTGTTGTGGGCTTTCCCTGGACCCCTTCCTCAGGCGGCTGTCACACTAGGTAGCTGACTTGACACCCACTCAGGCATCTACTGTTCTACACAGCAGCAGTCAGCTTCACACTTCACCGTCATCTTCACCATCATCATCATCCGATTTGGTGAGACAATTGGGAATTCTTAAAGGGGGGAATTAGTTTAAAAAAAACCACATTGTTTTTCCCACATTAAAAAAAATGGGTAACACTATCACAATAGAGGGAGTTAGGTCTCTGTATGATAACACAATGCATGGTTTAAAATGGGACAGTTAAGTGAAGGGATAATCAGCTTAACTGGGATTGACATAATGTTAATTATCATTTTGATAATTCTTATTATTGGTTTGATAATTCTTGGTTTATCTCTAAAAAAGTTGGTTGATATGAGTGCCAAGATACAGGTCTTAGAAAAACTTATTAAAACAGATCATAGACATATTCAGTCCAGGCAGAGGAATTTAAAGGAGAACCAACCTCATCATTATATCATAGAGAGGAACAGTCACCTTGTAGGAACTGCCAAATGACAGATATCTCCAAGACTGTGTAAGAGCTGACTGGATTCCTGTGGAAATGTTAGCTTTGAGGAGATTTAAGTAAGTGATAGTCTTATATGGTATACCATTCATGAAGCAGATGTTAAATTCATGGCCAACTAGTAACAGATTTATCCCATAAGACTGGAGAGAGTTGGTTATAGCAATATAGGAACCTGGTCCTCAGTTACAATGTTGACATGAGACACAACTGCTCTTGGCAGCGCTGATCCACTCCCAAGAGGATGATGGGCACTGAAGACACTCCATATGGAATTTGTTTTCTTCTTGGTAAAGCTGGCCTATTGAGCAAAGAACTGCCCTCACCTCAACTGCTGACAGTAAACATGCTGTCCAATTTGGACAAGCAGAATACAAGGAAAATTAACTGCTGAACCTTGCCAAGACAAGGTAGGACACTCTTTCAAATTTTCCTACTTCTGAAAATGGTCTGTCAGATGTTCTAGGCCTATAGACAAAATTGGATGTTCCAATGTTTCAGAGAAACATTGGGTGACTGTCCAGGCAACCAGATGTCTCTGTCATTTCTTGCATTTTTCATAAGTTGTTTGCTTGGACTTCCTGCTTACTCAGGTAATGCTACTTTTCTTCTCAGGTCTTTGGCTGGGTTGAAGACTAGTTACAGTTACAATCCTCTTGTGTCTTAGGGAGTGGCATATTAGGTACAAGACTTAGACTCTTCAAGATAGGACAGCTATTGGAGTAATCTCTGTAATTTGCCAATTACCTATGGTCTGGACATCTAGAATGTGTTTCTTGATGTTGTTCTTGTAGGTTGTATTTCCATTTTTGTTTATGTTATTATCTTTTCTTTCTTCTGGAAAGTACTTGATAATTATTCTTATTGTATATAGTTTTATATTAGGATTAGAACCTTCTTATTTAGATAAAAAGGGGAAATATTATGGGAATTCAATCCATTCAGCCAATAGCATTGGGGTAACAAGCCCTAGGGTATGGTTTTGTGTGTGTGCGTGACCACTTAAGAATGGATGAGAGAGGTCACAATCTCTCTCTTGGGTGGTCAGAGCAGAAGCAAGCAGAAGAATGGGTTGCAGTTGTTCTTCATCACCCTTTGGCAGAACAGCAGGACAACAGCAGCTGGATCAGCAGTGGTGTCTACTTTGTTCTGTATTCATTAGCGTATTATTACCATTGCACCCCGTAATAAATTATTGACCAGACTTTTGTGGGTTATCACTTCAGATGTTAATGATGTTTAAGTTTTCTACAGTGAATGATAAACTTTCTTAACAGCAATCTCTAAAGTCTCCAAAAAGATGATGAGGCCCCACAACAATGATTCCACCTGGACTATGGTAATGCCATTAAGCTGACAAACACCACCTAAAGATCAGCTTTGGACTACAAACTTCTTCGGACAATTTCAAGGTAGCTGGCTGAGATGCTGCAGCCTCACAAACTACTCTAGCCAGGACTTGAAACAAGCCCTACGTGTTCCCACTATACAGAGACTGGACAACAATTGATATAGCTAGCTCTCCCAGGGCTTGACAATTATCCCAATTTTTTTCAGGGTCCCCTAAAGATGTTGTCATCACCAGACAGCAGGAAGTAATTTTAAGAACATGACAGCTATATTCCTAAGAGGTGGAGTGGGTGGTTTTTGATCATTCAGTGGGTTATGAATATTTGTCATCATTTATGGTGGTTGGTTACAAGTTGTTATTGGTAATTGTCAGGAAAAAAGCTGAACAAAGGAGATTTGATTCAGGGATCTTGTTCTAAAAAGAAAAAAGGGGGATATAGAAATAGGATAAAAAAGGTAGATAACTGAATCTACTTTTAAACCAAAAAAGCAACTACTAGTTTTAAATAAATTACATTGACTTGTATTATTGTAAGGTGTGTTACTTTTATTTATGTCACATTTGTTTAACTCTGTGAAGCTGTATTATTTTGCCTGTCTAAAACACCTGATGGTCTCATAAAGAGCTGAATGGCCAATAGCAAGGCAGGAGAAAGGTTAGGTGGGGCTACCAGGCAGAGAGAAATAACAGAAGGAAAAATTTGGGAGGAAAAAAGGAGACAGAAACAGAGGAAGACATCAGGGGCCAGTCACCCAGCTACACAGCAAGCCGCAGAGTAAGAAATAAAGAAAGGTATACAGGAGTAAAGAAAGATAAAAGCCCAGAGACAAAAGATAGATAATTTAAGGGATAATTTAAAGTTAAGGAAAGTGGTTAGAAACAAGCCAAGCTAAGGCTGGGCATTTATAAGTAAGAATGGGCCTCCATGTGTGATTTATTTGGGATCTGGGTGGCAGGCCCCCAAAAAGTAAAGAGCCAAAAAACAACCAACAACAGTCTTGGATTTTTTGTATATTGATACAAATTTGAGGTTATTTTTGTTATACTGCATATATGTCATAGAAATTATAGAATAAAAGGTAGATTACTATATCTACTTTTAAACCAAAAAAGCAACTACTAGTTTTAAATATTTTACATTGATATGGAATTTCATATATTGATACAAATTTATTTTTGTTAGAACATACTGTACATATGGTTCTACTCTTGTTGAAGGTATTGTACCTATACAGCTCATCTAACAGTATAATGTAAATTTCTAGTCCTTGAAAGCTATTATTGCAAACTACTTAGGATAATAAAGAAAGGCAAGGTTAGTAATTAGTCACCTATTACAGTCAAACTTGAACTAAGGTTATATATGTTTTCAAGGTCAAACAGAGATATATTTTAGATAGACAAGTGGCCTTCAAACATTTCAGAAATCTATAGAATATGGCATTTAAGATGTTTTACTAACACAAGATTCTTTTTTTATGACAATGATATATGTCTGCTTCTGGCAGCACCTCTCTACTTCAAAGAAAATAATGGGCATTGAAGAAACTCCAAATGGAGTTTTCTTTCTTTGTGGCAAAAGTTAGCCACTAGGCAAGAAGCTGCTCTTGTCTTGACTGGTGACAGTATGTTGTCCAAATTGGACAAGCAGGACAGAAAAGAAAGTGAGTGAAGAACTTTGCCAAGACAAGTTGAGATAGTCCTTCAAAAATCCTGCTTCACAGATAAGTCTGTCAGATATTCTAGGCCAAAGATGGATAGCCCAATGTTACAGAGGAACCTTAGCTGACTGTCCAGGCAGCCAGCAGAGTTTCTTTCATTTTTTTATTTTTGGAAGTTGTTTGCTCTACACTTCCTGTTTACTCAAGTAATACTATATCCTTCTCAGGTCTCTGATGGAGTTGGAGACTAGATAGTTATAGTTTCCCTTTTTAACAGACACAGAAAAGAAACTTTAAAGAGGTGTAAAGTGTATAATATTGAGAGACATCAAAAGATAGTTTTGGGTTAGTAATGCAAGTTAGGATAAAAAGTGAATTAGGTACAACACTTTGGACTCACGAAGATAGGATAGGTAATGGAATATTTTCTCCGAATTTGTCAAATGTTAATGGTCTAGACATTGTTAATATAATTATTGCCTATATATTATTTGTATATAGTTATTGTACTTTTTGTATATAGTTTTTCTATTAGTTAAAAACCTTCACTTTTTGTTTAGAGAAAAAGGGGGAAATGTAGTGTGTTATTTTGTTTGTGGTCTAACAAATAAAGCTTGCCTGGAAATCAGAGGGCAGAGCTAGCCGCTAGTTAACCACAGAGGCAAGGCAGTAAAGGCTCACACCTTTAATCCTCGCACTAGGGAGGATCATGCCTTCGATCTCATCACTGGGGGGTGGAGACAGGATTGCCCCTCCCCCATTCGGTCTGAGGATTTGTAGAGATAAGAAGTTTCTAGTGGCTGCTGCTCTGCTTCTCTAATCTTTCAGCTTTGAACCTCCATACCTGACTCTGGGTTTTTTATTGTTAAGACTAATTAGGATCAGGCTTCACAGACTAGAGTAAGTCTCAAACAGGAGTGAGTCTGCCCCATGTGGTAAACAGCTCTTTAGCAATATGTCCTGCCTATCCTTGCCAATCACAGCCAGAGTAGTCAAGGGGTAGGCCCTCTTCAGCTTGTCTTCCCTGCTCATCATACGAAACACTTGAGATAAAATACACACAGCACCTACCAAGCACTCTGACCTGAACTTATTGTGGACAGAAACAGAATACGGAAAGGAACTAAAAACCCTCAAAACAAAACCACTGCTCACTGCCCATCAAAACCGCAGTGGGACACATTACACACCTTCAGGAGAATGGCTCTGTGGAAAATATTACACACCATCAGGAAAATGGCTCTGTAAATGAGCAAATCAACCACACCAAGTACAGGAGTAGATGCTGAGCATCCATCTCACATTTTTTTTTTCCAAATGAAAAATGTCACAGACATTTTGGAAAAGTGTTTCTCAACTTCTAATGACATCTAAGCATGCAGAGATGCTTTTAAATCTAGCTATGCTTTAATAGGTGTACTAACTTCCATTGAAATACACATTAGGAGTTTCATATCATCTGCTTTGCCACAGTACTTGATCGCAAAAAAACTATTATTAATTTGTCTTTAAATTTTCCTCCCTCTCTCTCCCCCTTTTCTTTTGGTGCCATGAACAAAACCCAAGTTCTTACACAGGACATGCACATGCTCCACCACTTCAACTCCTGAAATTCTTTTAAAGAATTCACTTTTCTAAAGTTGTCAGCAATTCGGAAACTTTTTATAATTGATACACAAAATTAATAGGTGTTTTATGGGGTGCTGTGAGGTGTTCTAACACAGGTGCATATTAAGCATTACATAGGACAGATGCTGAGAAACAGGTTTTTCTTCTTTCTGTGGCACTAAGGACAGAACCCAAGTGCCCAGGAGACACCTGCATTCCAGCGGCCACCCACCCAGCCCCACAAACTAGATGGTGTTCCAAACTCTTTTTTGTTTTCTTAACACTAATATTTTACTAAATAATATTTTAAACTGTCATGCATTGATTATATGCCGTATATAGGCTCTGATATTTTTATGTAAGTATATAATAACTTTCAGAATATGCACCAAATCACCCTTGCCTCCTTACACTCACGCGGCTCCTGATCAATCTCCTTTGTTTCCTTATGTAGTTTAGCTTTGACATCATGTCTTATATACAGATATGATTTTTCTGATCTTTAAAAAATATATGATTCACAACTGACCACAAACATTTACCTTTCTGTGACTGACTTCATTCACCTACTCTGATTGTCTCCATTTGTATCCATTCTCTTGCAAATGATATAACTTCATATTTTTTCATGGCAGAATAAAATTTCAGATATATACATCTCACAATTTGCTTATGGATTCATCTGTTGATTGATGCCTATATTGGCACTAAAACTTAACTATTGTGTAAATACTGCAATAAACACTGACTTATAAATATTTCTGTGATGTGTTAACTTGGAGTCCTTAAATAGCCAGCTACAATCCAGCTGAATCACATAGCAGAGCCATTTTTAGTTAGAGAAACCACTATACTGATTTCCATAGTGGCTGGATTACCTATTAGAGGGTTCCTTTATGGCTGTATTCATTTCTATAACAACTGCTTTTCCAAGTGATATTCTTCTTAGAAATCAAAGTTTTCCTATGCCTATAACTCCAAGTGTTTTGGTATACTTTCTTCAGGGGTTTCAGATTTTCAGGTCTGGCATTAAGGTCTTTCATCCACTTGGAGTTGACTTTCATGCAGGATTAAAGATCTGGCTTCAATTCTTCTATAGGTGGATATCCAGTTTCCCCAATTTTCCCACCACCTATTGTTGAAAAGGCTTGTTTATTTTATTACTATTATTATTTTTAAACACATTTTTATTGGTTCTTTGGGAATTTCACACTATGCCTATTATTTTTATTTGTTTTTCTTTAAAGGGGGATTTATCTATGTAACTCTGGTTGTCCCGGGACTCTCTATGTAAATGAGTAGACCAGGCTGGCCTTGAACCCAGAGAGAGCTGTCTGCTTCTGCCTCCCTTCTGCTGGGATTAAAGGTGTGTTACACTGCGCCTGGCTGAGACTGCCTTATATCTGACACACGTTTTTCATTCCTTTGTCAAAACTCAGGTGACTATCAGTGTGTCAGTCTTTGTCTGGGTCTCCTGCTTCTGTTCCATGTTACAGCAGCATCCTGCTATTCATTTTCTTGTTCCTATGGATCTGTAACTTAAATAATGTAGGGCTTTGTTTTGTTTTGCTTTCATGCAGGATTGGTTTGGCCATCCGAGGGCTTTTGTATGTGTGTGTCCACTTCCACGGGCATTTTAAGATTTTTTTTTATTTCTGTGAAGATTTGGATTTGGATGGAAATCTCACAGGATCTGAGGATGCTTTTGGTAGTGTGTCCTGTTTGACAGTTTAATTCTTCTGATCCATAAACATGGGAGTTCTTTCCATATTTTAGGATCTTATTCCTAAATATTCCTCCCATATTTAAAACTTTTATTGTAGAGGTCTCTTATTTTCATGGTTAGGTTTACCCTGAGGAGATTATTTTGAGGCAATGGTGAGTAGGACTGTTTTCATATAGTTTTTATTGATCTATAGGAAAGCTATGGATTATAAATATTAATTTTGTATCTTGCCAGCTTGTTGATTTAAAGGTTTTCAGATTAGAATCATATCATCTATGACACTTTCCTTTCCTTGTTTCCTGTATATGTTTTTTATTTCCTTTACTCTACCTAGCTAAGATGAAGTACCAGTTGAATAACAGCAGGAACAATGAGCATCCTTGACTTGTTCCTGATTTTAATGAACAGGTTTTCAGTTTTTCCCATTTAGAATACAGGTTTTCCATATGGAGCATTTATTCTGTTGAGCTGGGTTTTATTTCTACTTAAGATAAAGCAATAGTGGATTTTGTCAAAAGCATAAATTGAAATGATTATGTGACTTCTACTCTGGAGTCCATCTCTGTGATGTATTAATTTACATGTGCCAATTTAAATATATTGAACTGTTCTGACATCCTTGGGATGAAGCCAACTTCATCATGGTAAATAATCTTATTTCTGTGTTCTGGAATTTGGTTTTCAAATTTTTATTGCAAATTTGGGCATCTATGTTTGCTGGTAGCACAGTCCCTACTATTTGTGAAGCCTTTGCCTGGGATTTCTTCTATTTCACTCTCAATGGAACCCAGTCCTATAGAAATATTATTCTTGAAGGAATCATACTGCTTGGATTTTTTTTAATTCTTATATTTCTGCACGGGATCGTGCATATTTTGGTTTATTCTACTAACTGAATTAATTTTAAGGGGTATTTTTAGTTTGGACCATTTTCAGTATTCCAGTAGAGCTAGGTCTTTGTCGTTTTAGGATGATAAATCCTCAAACCCTGAGTTTACACTAACAAGTGTGATACCCTACATTACTCCAAGAGTAGTATATTAATTTTAGAAGCAATTACGACTACCAGATATACTATTAGCTATGCAAATATTCTAATAGTCAGCTAAACACAGCAGCCCCTTTATCTCAACTATTGAAAGATAAAGGGACAAAGGAAGCATGGTGAACTGAGGTGTGCATCACTAATATTGAAAGCATGAGAGAAGTAGGCTGGGATCAGTATTAGACAATAGAAAAGCTGAGAGGAAAGAAATAACTGGAAGGGCAAAGTTGGGATCCTGTTAGAATATGAAGAATATAACAATTGCTAAAGCTCCGATGGGTTATAGTTTTAAAAGATACGAAAAAAGAGGGGGAGCTGAGGTGGGGTAAGAGGGAAAGTATGTGATTAGAAAGAACAGTACAGAGCACACAATGAATGGGTGCAGAAACAAACACGCCCATCACAATGCCTAATCAAGCAAATGCAGAACCTAAAGCAGGATCATTAGGACAAATTTATGCAAGATTTAAAATAACAAAGAGGCAAGTGAAATCTAAGTACACTGGGTTATGAGACAGCATCGCATCGGCAGGCGTTACTTCCTTGATGGGATGGTTCGAATTGTTTGCCGCTTCTGCTTCTGGAAGCAGACTGTGCCTATCAGACAGGTGCAGCTGCAGCTCTAGTTCCCACCTAACTAGAAAACCTGACTTGTGGTGTGTGCTATCCCAGTGGAGTTTCCATGAGCAACCATTTGGATTGAGATTCCAGAGCAACTGCACCGACTTAAGCAGTTTCGACCTGTTTCTGCACTGTTTGCTGAGAGGATAGGGACCTCTAGGGATCGGAGTTAACTCCTCAGTTTTTATGTCCACAGCTTGTCCTTGGTTGTGCCTATATAGCTCAGCTACTGTCTGCATGGCCCCAGTTGGGGGAAGGGGGATATCTCTTGCTACCATGTCCCACTAACCTCAAGTGGGAGCCACAGGAAGTTTTTTTTTAGGTAGCATGGGGTATCACACTATAGCTCCAGACTCCATAGCCTGCATTTATCCTTGGTTCCTGTGCCCATGGACATATTTAGCTCTTCCTGCCTCTGAGACTAGTCTCTCTTCAGCTTTTGGCTCCAGGCTGGTGTATAGGAAGAGAAGGTGGAAGCTCCCGTCTTGTAATTCCCATGACATCAGTCGGAGTCCTGTATGCTCAGCCTGTCTGTGTTTCTGGATTGTCCATTCCAGAGCCTCACCACCAAAAGCATGTCCAGCCCTTGGTCATCCAGCTAACTCTCCTTACAGCAATAGGGTGAAGTGGAAGCTTTACTTCCTTGGCACTTCCCAAATGATGTCAGTCAGAGTTTCATGGTGTGTATGACCATAATATGACACCTCTTGCCTGCTTCTCTGTGGGGATCTCACCAGACTTAATCCATTAGTTTCTACCTATTGTCTCTGGTGTCAGTAGATCATTGTTTATTATCCTGGCTGTTCTTTCAAAGACTTGGGGGTTCAAATCCTCCTTCCACCTTAACAGCAAGCTGGAAAGGCTTCTCTAATATTTAGAGTCTTACTGGTCACCCTAAGCAAAAGCATGGCTCAATTTTGTTCATTTATTTTTGCCTCCATTTTCCTTATTTGGTAATTTATAGCCTGAAATGTAAGGGTTTTCTTTTACAGGAATGACATCAAAATATATGCTTCTAATACATTAACCATGAAAGTATAAAAAAGATATTAAACAAGAATGATAGCCTCTAGCATTTTTTCTCAACCAAGGATGCGTTTGTTACTTAAGTATATTAGGTAATGTGTGTGAGTATTTATCACCAAAGGGGTTGCAGTAAACAGAGAAGAGTGTATAGGAACCCTCCCAGTACCCTCTCCCAATAAAACCCAAAGACTTAGATCAATGTCAGAAATGTTGGTATTGATAAATTCTGATCCAACATAATCTTTCTATTCAAGCAGAGTCCCCTGACTCACAACCCACTTTATGTGGTTTCAGGTACCCACATAGATAACAAGGGTCTGAGTATTTTAAGGAAAAGTCTAGAAACAATTGATGCACAAGTGTCAATTTGCCTGCTGTTCCAAACAGTCTGACAAAAATCTCATGCTCTCTCTCTCCACCTCACCTAAGATAATAGCCTTCCTTTTGTCCAGCACTTACAGTATGCCCCAGATTCATTCCTGTGAGCTACTTGACAGCCACCATGGTTGTCAAAACAGCTATCACCACATAAGCATTTGCATTCAAATCACCACCATTTTCCAAATAACAATTCTGAAAGGCCAGGGTAGGGATGCTGGCAAACCCATTACAGTTGTATTCCACTCGTTCTATTTTAGTGCTACTTTTGCTAGCCATTCATACCTGATTGCAAAGCAAACCTCACCAGAGTAAGCATGTACACATTTGCAGGAGTAAACACACTGTGTACTATAGGGTTTGCCCTTTCCTTGTTTCTAGACAACACTGGGGGGTCTTGGAAACTGCATCAGTAGATAAAGGGGTTTATGTACCAATAAAAACCTAAACCCAAACAAAACCCAAACTCAGGAAGACTTCCAGACACTTCATTTATTCTGCTTCACCTCTATCACAACTGCATACATGTGTCAGTCCATCTGACGTGTGCTGTGGGATGTTCTGTATGGCAAATGTATTGCTAATAAAACACTGATTGGCCAGTGGCTAGGCAGGAAGTATAGGCGGGACTAACAGAGAGAATAAAAAGAACAGGAAGGTGGAGGGAGTCTCTGCCATCCACCGCCAGGACAAGCAGCATGTAAAGATGCCGGTAAGCCACGAGCCATGTGGCAAGGTATAGATTTATGGAAATGGATTAATTTAAGATATAAGGACAGTTAGCAAGAAGCCTGCCACGGCCATACAGTTTGTAAGCAATATAAGTCTCTGTGTTTACTTGGTTGGGTCTGAGCAGCTGTGGGACTGGCAGGTGAGAGAGATTTGTCCTGACTGTGGGCCAGGCAGGAAAACTCTAGCAACAGACGTGTTTTCAGTATTAAGGCACTACAACACCATTTTCTCTCCTCATTACAGATAAAGCATACAGTGAGGCTAGCCTAAGAACTATACCTAACATTTGTAAGGGTGTGGTGGTATTGTGTTCCCCAAAATATTGTGTACCTTAATAAACTTATCTGGGGTCAGAGACAGAACAGCCACAATATTAAACAGAGGTTAGGCAGTGGTAGCACACGCCTTTAATCCTATCATTCCAGAGACAGAAATCCCTCTGGATCTCTGTGAGTTCAAGGCCACATTGGAAACGGTCAGGCGTGGTGACACACGCCTTTAATCCCAGAAAGCGAGCCTTTAATCCCAGGGAGTGGTGGTAGAAAGCAGAAAGGTATATAAGGCGTGAGAACCAAAAACTAGAAGCATTTTGGCCTGGTTAGGCATTTGGCCTGGTTAAGCTTTCAGGCTTCTAGCAGCAGTTCAGCTGAGACCCATTCTGGATGAAGACTCAGAGGCCTCCAGTCTGAGGAAACAAGACCAGCTGAGGATCTGGCGAGATGAGGTAGCTGTGGCTTGTTCTGGCTCTCTGATCTTCCAGTGTTCACCCCAATAACTGGCCCCGGGTTTGATTTTTATTAATAAGAACTTTTAAGATTCATGCTACAGTAATGGAAATCGACATCACGTATAATGACTTAAAGAAACATCCATTCAAAAATTTGTCTAAGAGGAAGCTGATTCAAAGACTTCCTGTATAGAGAATGAGTTCTGGTTATCAATGTTTGAAGCTTGGCTAAGTAAGTAATACATTTTTATTTACAGTAATCCTGAATTTCCGTAGGAAATTTCGGATTATATTTGAAATGTTATCTGAAATATCAGTAGTCCTATTCAGTTAAAGTCTGCAAAACTTCGCAATGATTGGACCAGCAAGATATTGCCTGTGGAACAATAGTGGCATTTTTATCTTTTGAGTAACAAGTATGTCTAACTGGACTTAAGACCAGCCCAATGGGAGGGAATTCATACCTATTACTGGAAGCTAGCCATTACCCATGGCTATAAAGGTCACAGACCCCAGAGAAGAACTTGCTAAGGCCATTTTCTCTACTAATATAATCTGACTATTATAGATACTTCCCCTTCTAGTCAGAGATGTGTAGTTCTTATCCCTCTTCAAAGAATATTATTTTTGTGACAGATATAGATAGACTATTACAGACTTTCACAACTGATCAAACTACATAAAATCAGTGACCCTGGGATGCCTAACCCCAGTAAATATATGCATAACCTAATTCCTACAGCAAGACTCAAGAAAAACTGTTGAAGAGGGTGTAGAATGATTCTACAGAGAACCAGGATGACTGATCCTAGATAGCATCCTCCAGACATGACAGGAAAAGTGCATGAACAAAATCAGCATAATGACAATACCCAGTTGACATAATACTGTGGATGGGGAAATTCCATAAGGTCCTGCTCCTAGATGAAGAGCAATATATAGGTTGCCATTGACTGCTGAGAAAGGGAGACTCAGTTTCCTCCAGGGAGGAGCTTCCACATAGGTTGTCCAGTTCCAAGTAGTCAGCCCTGGACACATGCACATATGAGAAACACTGAATGGACTCGGTAGGTTATACAAAGATACGTACACACACAAATATGTACTTGTAACAATAATAATTGAAGAAACCCTAAATTTAAGAATAAGAGAGGGGACATGGGAAGAATTGAAAAGGAGAAGGAAGGGTGAGACTTATGCAGATAAAGTGCTCATATATAAAATCTTCAAAAAATAAAATTTAAAAATCATGAGGAAACAAAATACTAAAAAGTATATATGGAAGTTTCTGTTGTACATTAAAATGTGATTAGCCTATAGACTGTTCAGTTATGGTAGCATTAGTGATTTAGGGCAGTCTATCTAACAGACTACAGGAAAAATTGACAAGAACTCATAATTAAAGATGCTAATTTGTATTAGCTTTAATTAATTGAATAATTTATCCTTCGTTTTTATCTTAACCATGATCAAGCTGTGCTTATTATTTAGTCACTACATGGGCAAGTTACACATGGTACAAGTAAATATTAAAATACACATAGCAGTACATATTAAAAAACAAAAGCACTAGGCATTAGGACTACAAGCAATGACGGCAATCACCTTAGCATCATAGTAAATTTACTTTCTTAAAGTCACAAACACAGTTAGATTTATAGTAAGTTGATGGCAACTGTAACATTAAAAAAAATGACAACTCTGTTTTTCTTTTTCTTTTCTTTTTTTTTTTTTTGAGACAGGGTTTCTCTGTCTCTGTGTAGTTTTGGTGCCTGTCCTGGATCTTGCTCTGTAGACCAGCCTGGCCTGGAGTTCACAGAGATCCACCTGGCTCTGCCTTCCGAGTGCTGGGATTAAAGGCATGTGCCATCAAAAATGACAGCTCTTTAAGGTCTACAAGATGACTTTCAACAACTGAAGTTGCATTACAAAGACACACCTGACAAAATCAATTGAAATAAAAAGGGGGAGGGGCAAATCATGTCCTCTCTGTAAGCTCCAACTCTTCATTTAATATAAAATGTTAGAAATGTATCATTTCTCTGGAAATTGTTTGGTCAGGTAAACCAGTAGAAAATGGACATGTATATGCTGCTGTGGTTTGAATGAGAAATGTCCATTATGGGCTCATGTATTTGAACATGTGGTTCCTAGCTGGTGGTGCTGTGTGGGGAGTATCTTAGTCAATGTTCTATTGCTGTGAAGAGATACCATGACCATAGCAGCTCTTATAAAGGAAAGCATTTAATTGGTACTTGCTTACAGTTTCAGAAGTTCAGTCCATTGTCATAGTGTCAGGGAGCACGGCAGCATGGCAGACATGGTTTTGGAAAAGTAGCTTAGCTTTCTACATCGGGACCTGCAGGCATCAGGAAGAGATCTGGCTTCTGGACCTGGCTTGGGCTTCTGAAACTTCAAAGCCCACCCCAAGTGACATACTTCCCCCAAGAATGTCACAGCTACTCCAACAAGGTCACATCTAATCCCTAATCCCTCCCATGTACTGCCACTTCTTGATGATTAAACATTCAAACAAATGAGCCTATGGGGGTCATTTTCACTCAAACCACCATATTCCACTCCCTGGCCCCCATAGTCTTCTAGCCATATCATAATGAAAAATACATTCAGTCCAACTTCAAAAGTTCATATATTCTATAACAGTCTCAGCACTGTTTAAAAGTCCAAAGTTCAAAGTCCCTTCCAAAACTTAAAGCAATCTCTTAACTGTAACACCCTGTAAAATCAAAGAGAAGATCACATATTTCCAA
>CABHPQ010164697.1:0-45977 GCA_902168405.1 Peromyscus aztecus | reverse complement strand
TTTCACACACACACAATTTATTTTTTCATTTAATAAGTAAGCTTAAGTGACAAATGAAACAGAATTTGCTAAATTATTCCAATTAATCATTAAATATTAAGCATTTAATAGAGACAGAATAAGAAATGATTATTGAAAGATACATATTCTAGATATTCTAAAAGTTGTGATGAAATAGTTTATGTAAAATCTGGTTTTCTAGAATTGTTTATTGGATAAGGTCACTTCCACTAAGGCTAATACTTTTATTTCAGGAACCAGAACCCATATGAAAGACAGAAATGTGATGTTATGTCATGTATGCACACGCCTCCCCAAATAAAGAATAAACTTTTAAGAAGTCATTAAAATTGGAATGGAATGTTACTGTCACATTTATGGTGCCATAGTATATCTATAAATGCATCAAAGAGATTTATTTGTCCAAGTTCTACTTTCATTGTTTTCGTTTTGCTTTCTCCTTTTTCTCATTGTAGATTATATTTTCATTTTATTCTTGTCGTCTTTTCTAATTAAATGTCATACCTATAAAATTCTGTCTTCTTGATCCTTTGATATTTCCATAATGTACATAATTTATTTTGCATATCATCACTGTATTTCATATTAAATTTCTGAATCAAAAGAGACTATAACATTTATCATTATACTCACTTAACAGTTACATATATAATTACAATTGTATTTATCACAGGATTAACAAAAATGCAAAACTTTTACTCAAGACAGGCTGTTTTTTTAAATATATTAGGAAATCCTGGTCCTCATGAGGTTGCCAAAGGATCTCAACTTGAGCATATAAAGTCCTTGGGATGTCTTTCTGTATGCTGTGAATATATATTGTCACAATCGTTTAATAAATAAAGCTGCTTTGGCCTATGACAAGGCAGATTAGAGGCAGATGGGAAGTCCGAGCAGAGATACAAGGAGGAGAAAGGTGGAGTCGGGCAGTCATTGCAAGCCACCTTCAGGAGAAGCAAGATGTGAGAGAGCAGGTAATGCCACAAAGCCACAAGGCAAAACAGAGATTAATAGAAGTAGGTAGAATTAAGTTATAAGAGTTAGTTAATAATGAGTCTGTGCCATAGGCCATACAGTTTGTAATTACTATAAGCCTCTGTGTGTTTACTTGGAGCTGAGCTTTTGCTAGTACAGACAAAAGAAAAAAAAAAAAAAGATTTCTGGGCTATACACAGCTTGATGGAGGCATAAGCTCACTGCTTCCCAGAGCTGGCAGTGAACATAGCTCCGGGAGCTGGTGGGAAACGTACCTCTGCCATGTTAAAAAGCCGAAAGGGGAAAAGCCAGCAACTAAGGCTGCTGCTTTTGTCCTAGTCACACAGCTTAGCAGTTTAAAATCTCTCCTGGTCAAAAAATGGTTACAGATACACAATAGGATAGATTCAGATGGGAAGAAAAAGCTCTAAATGGTTTACATAGGCTTTACATATGCATAGGCTTGGGAGAGTAAAGAGAAGGTATACACAGTCATAAAAAAGAAATATATAGTTTTAAAATAATAAAATAAAGTCCTTAAAATGGTGAGTAAAGTAATATAAAGAAAATGGGCCACATGAGGATGAAAAATGCACAGAAAGTCTGGGTTATGTATATTATTATGTTGTCTTTAAAATTTTTGACTGCATGAAACATTTGATTACAAAAGCTAATAGAGTGTACCAACCTATATATTTTAAAAATATCTTGATTCCAAAACTTAAGTCAAAAGGCATGCCTCCTTGGGGGAGAGGTTATGTTTTTGTTTCCACAGAAAATGAGAGGTTATAGATTCATTCAAAATTAAAGATGATCATATTTGATCAAGGAAGACCCCCTGAAATCCTGACTACAGAGATAAAAACATAAACCTGAAAAACTGCAAGACAGATGATGTATATTTAACCTGCTCAAACACATTATAAGAAATTATCTTTGGCTGACTTGTGCACAACAGTCTGTACTTGTATTAATGCAGATATATATGTTACCTTTAAAAATGTATTTATTTTCAGGACAAGGGGACCAGACTCCAATGAAAAGAGATGGCTCAGATGATACAATGTTTCAGAGCACCTCTGTTGCAGTTTCCTCTGAGTTCTGCATCCCGAAAGGCTTCAAGGCTGCTGGCTGAGATAATGCAGCCTCATAGACTACTCCAGTCAGGACTTGACCATAATCCTAAATTTTCTCAGGGTCCCCATAAGATTAACGTTGTCCCCAATTAGCAGGAAATTGCCTAGAAAACTATGGCCACATTCCCAAAAAATTGATTATGGATGTTTGTATTTGCTTAAGGGGTTGGCTACAAATTGTTATTGGTCATAGTCAATCTCTTTCTAAAAGAAGAAAGGGGGATATGATATAGAAATGTATGGTATAGAAATGATAGGATAAAAGGGTATATTATTGAATCTGCTTTAATACAAAAAACGATTAATCTTTCATACTTTATGTTAGGATAG
Organism: Peromyscus aztecus; assembly: GCA_902168405.1. NCBI lineage: Eukaryota > Metazoa > Chordata > Mammalia > Rodentia > Cricetidae > Peromyscus > Peromyscus aztecus. The sequence goes on along the minus strand of CABHPQ010164697.1, from coordinate 43,515 downwards.
ATTTTGGTATATTGATACAAATTTAAACTTAATTTTATTATACTGTATGTAAATATCTACTTTTGTTTAGGGTATTGTGTTTATGTAGCTTATCTAAAATTGTATTATATAATTAAGAAATACAAATTAATTAATAGTGATCTTACTTATAGTCATGTTAGTTAGGTTTTATATATATATATATATATATATATATATATGTATGTATGTATTTTAGATAGATAGGCAATCTTCAAACACTTCAAAGACCTACAGAATATGGCATTTAAAATATTTTAAGAACTTAGACTTTTCTGTACACTGAGACACGTCTGCTCCTGGTAGCAGCAATCTACTTCAGAGAAGATAATGAGCATCAAAGAAACACTATATGGAGTTTTTCTTTGTGGCAAAAGTTAGCCATTTGTTTAAGAAACTAATCTTGTCTGGACTGCTGGACAGTATGTTGTATAAACTGGAAATACAGAACCCGTAGGAAAATGACCACAAAACTTTGCCTAAACAGGGTGAGATGGTCCTTCAGGTTCCTGCTTCATAGAAGATACTGCCAGACATGCTGTCGGACACAGAGGAAAACCACTGATGAACTTTGCCAATAGGTGTGACAATCCTTCAAATTTCCTGCTTCACAAAAAGCTCTGCCAGAGACTCTAGGCCTGTAGGCTGAAGATAGACACCCCAATGTTGCAGAGGAACTTTGGATGACTGTCCAGGTAGGCAAATGTCTCTGTCATTTCTAGAATTTTGGAAGTTGCTTACAATGCACTTCCTGTTTACTCAGATAATATCATATCCTCCTTGAGTCATTGATGGAGTTGAACACTAAATAGTTATAATTATAGTTTTCTTTAGTTATAATAAATGACAAATTAGATGTAAAACTTTAAGCTCACAAATATAGAATAAATGATAGAGAATTTTCTTTTTATTATTATTAAAATAATTTATTCATTTTACATACCAACCACAGATCCCCCTCTCCTCCCTGCTCCCACCCCCAGCCTTTTCCCCTAACCCACCCCTCGTATTCACCTCCCCCAAGGCAGAGCCTTCCTTTGGGAGTCAGCAGTGGCTGGTACATTCTTTAATTTTGCCAAATATAGATAGACTAGATATTGTAACTGTAATTCTTGCTTGTTAACTGTTTTGTTATTTATAATTTTACTACATTAAAGCTAAAGACTTTCTTTTTGATTTGTCAGAAAAGGGAAAGTGTTTTGGGATGTCTTTCTGTATGCTATGAATATAGATTGCTCTCATTTGTTGATTTAAAAAAAAGCTGTTTGGCCAGTGGTGAGGCAGAATAAGGTTAGTGTTAGGCGGTACATTCAAACTGAGGATGAAGACAAATAAGTCAGACATCAGCCTGCTGCCAAAGGAGCAAGAAGATGGCAGCAGACAGGTAACACCATAGCCAGGTGGCAATGTATAGACCAATAGAAATGGTTTAATTTAAGTATAAAAGCTGGTTAGTAAAAAGCCTGAGCCACAGACCAAACAGTTTGTAATTAATATTAAGCCTCCGAGTAATTACTTTATAAGTGGCTATGGGACCACAGGTGGGAGAGATTCCTCCAGATCACAGGGGCGGGCAGGACCAGAGAAATTTCCGCCTACAACTTCCTTACTTCAAAATTAAAATAAATGAAAATTTTGAAAAATAGCTGTCGGTTAATAATGATGAATATTCAGGTAAAATCAGATACATGATTAAGTATACCACTTTCTAAATTATATAAAAAATCATGAAATTAAAAAAAACATAAAATCAAAAGTATAAAGGTAATTGTCATGCAAAGTGTGGATTAAATACTAAACCATCAATACAAGGTGACCATGACTGACAAATTTCTGAGTGTTTATGTATATAAGAAAATTAAAATCCCAACATTTAGAATTCTTAATTTAGTTATAATTTTAACACAATTATATTACTTGAAATTAGCTTGAAAAAATGTAAAATCAAAGTGATATTTCTTTTTGATTTATTTTGATTACAATCAGGACTAAACATTATAACTAGTATAGTCAATGTCCCCTTAATTATATGACTTTTATTTTAATTAAAGTGTTCATTACTTATATGCAGTTCATTAATCATGCACAGGAAGACTGTAAGCACCGATGGAAAAGGTTTTCCTACCAAACACATACAAAAAGAGAGTTCTTGTTTATATTGTAAAACATTTATTTAATGATGCAAAGATATAATGCATTTTTTTAAGTTGCATTTGTTTAACTCTGTGAAGCTGTGTTACTTTGCCTTTCTAAAACACCTGATTAGTCTAATAAAGAAATGAACGTCCAAGTGTAAGGCAGAAGAAAGGATAGATGGGTCTGGCAGGCAGAAAGAGTAAACAGGAGAAGAAATACGGGGTGAAAGAGAAGGAGGAGGACTCCAGGGCCCAGTCACCTAGCCACATAGCAAGCCATGGAGTAAGAAGTAAAGAAAGGTATATAGGATAAAGGTAAAACCCCAGAGGCAAAATGTAGGCAAAATGTTAATATAATTTAAGAAAAGCTGGCTATAAAGAAGCCAAACTAATGCCAGACATTCATAAGAAAGAATAAGACTCAGTGTGTATTTATTTGGGAACTCAGTGGTGGCCCACAAAAGAATAAAGAGCAATGAGTAAAGAGTAAAACAATAAACAACAGTACTTGATTTTATCTGTCTCACAGCTTCATTAGGAACTCCTAACTACACAAATGAAGCATAAAAACATGAAGAGGCACATGTTGTGATTCCTCTTTTGTAATGCTCAAATTCTCAATTTTGATGGACCTATTCCTTCTTGGTTCACAGACTATTACACTGCCATCTTACATAATTTATATTTTTGATTAAAGAAATTTTCTATTTAACCATATGAAAAGTATGTTATAGTTGGTCACACTAGGAGAATTCAGTAAACAGACTCCCATCATATAAATTTCATTTTACTATTAACATATTTGTGGGCAAACTGAAGATATGATGATTATAGAGGAAGGTGCAGGGAAGTTATTATAATAAAAAGAACTGTGAGGTTAAGAAGAGGAAACAGTCTTCTAAGAAGCTGCTATGAAATCACCTTGAAACTGCAGTGCTGCAAAGAAATAACTCCTTAATGGATATAGCTAAAACACAGACCCGGACCATTCTGATCCCACATACACACTTTCCTCTCCCATCACTAACTTCTATTCTCTATAAACAACAGAGAAAGCCAGTTTGCAATGGAGTTCAGATGACTTAGCCCATAAAACTCAGATTCCTATGCCTGCAGCCAGGCACAGAAAGAGATGGAGAACAGAGCAATGGAAACACAAGCTGATTACAGATTCCATTGTCCTGTGCAAATTCCAGGAAAAAAAAATCAAACTACACAAACTATTTCCTAGTTTGTTCAATTTTTAACATTAACACAGATATAATAAACTAGTATCACTTCCAATTATCACTTTGTGAGGTATAAAGTCTCAACCTAAATTTCTATGCCTTTAGCATCTCTGGCAATAATATTCTGATGCACTAAGACACTCAATTTTTGTGATGATTATAAATATCTTCTCAGATGTTTTCTCCTTCATTGTCTCATTTGATATGATTGGTATTTCTTTATTTAAAAGAAATGAGAGTTTGCCTGACAGATGACAAAAATAAATATTTCATTTGCCATCACATTAAAATGAATAAAAAATGTATATATTGCCTGTTTATGACACTTTTTCTAAATGAGGTTTTCCACTCATTTTTTTTTCTACCTGCAGTGAAATGACTGTTGATATGTTCTATAAATGTATTGTTTTATGGTTATATTTTCCTGAATTTCAACTATTCAATTTAATATTGTACAGATATATGTGTAGTTTATAGAGATACAAGCAGCAGTGCATTTGGGAAAGTGCATCACCCTGACATAGATATGGCATCCCACCAAATGGCATGTCTACTTTGAAGTGAATGAAATTAAATGCATTTTTATAGTAAGTCTTAAACTTTTTAGTGTAATGCACTTGTTTTCAAATAACTGACTGTTACTAAGGCAAGGAAGACAAAAGTCAGCATTAAAAGGCAACATATATTTCCTTCTTGAAGGGAGAAAAAGAACGTTTTGGACATTGGATGAACCAAGTCAATACCTGAAAATGGCCATAAAAAGAAACATGATCACAACACATTTAAGAATCTCCAAGAAGATATAAATGATAACAGTGTTAAGTTGATTAGAGTCATACATTTTCTTATTCGTTTTATGCAGATCATTGCTGTAATCTTAATGGGTAGGTGTGGATATTTATGTAAATTTGAGAGGAACTGAACGTTAGGACTATAGAATATTTGAACTAAGAACTAAAGCCATTAATTCAACTGTCTCTGTTCTTGAGTTGATGCTTACACTATTGTAACATGATTACTAATATGGTTATGTATAGGCCTTTAAGTTGTTGGTAATTTCTCTTTGTCTTTTGTTCTGTTGTTGTTTTTCTGCTTTTTAATTGATTAAAGTTTATGATTGCCTTCTCTGGAAATCTCATTTGCTATGGATTTATTTTCTCTTTTTCAGTAATTATTTCATATAGTGTCCTCTTAATTTAATATAGCTTTCTGTCAAATGGTTGTAATATTAATGTATCCATAGATTGAAATTGACTATTAACATTTCATTTAAGTACTTTCTTAAAAATATTTTATCACACAATAACTATATTGCATCAATCTATATCTTGAAATGTTTAATTTGCATTAATGGACTGTATACAATATAAGAGGTGTGCTCTCATACCCATTATATATTTGCATTAATCCTTTCCCTACCTGTTATTAGCTAAGCAAGGGATTTTGAGGCATACTTATACAATCTACTGAAATGTTCCACTTTTAAGGGAATGTCTGATTTGTCCCATTTAATGTTACTACTTTGTGATACAATTGGAAAATGTTTATATAGTGGGTAATGAAATGTTCAAACATAAACAATTTCTTAGTTTTGATCTCAAGTACTGCCTCCACTCTCCACCAAAAAAAAAAAAAGAACAAACAAACACATAAGTAAATCCAACACTATGTTAATTGGAAGCACAGTTTTATGAGAGAATGTTGTTTTGGACCTGGGCAGTTAACACTAGCATGTCCCTGCTTTGTCTGGAAGAGAGCTAAGTATTAAAATAAGTAAGATTTTGTGACACAATGGCAGCAAATTATCAATGACTAACATCATGTAGATCCTAGAAAGTTTTTGGTTTATGGAATGTATGGAGGTAAGATCATTTTGAAAGGAACTATAGGACCTATATACCATACGTATATATGAGTATATCTTATTGCTTATGACAGAGTGCAAATACTGTAATTCATGAAAGACCATTTAAAAATAGCAAGTATTGGATGGTTTCAAGGTGTCTCAGATTCCTTAGCTGACAAATGGCATTTTCTGAGCTAAGTTCCACTCCATGGCTATACATTGAAAAACTGATGTCACCAAGAGGCTGACCGTCAAAACCTTGGTTCGAATTTCAGAACCTTAAAACATTGTACTTTCTTTTCCTACTCTAGAGTTAAAAAGGAATGCCCAATATATTAACGGAACCTTCAGGTTATACCTTTAATAAGATGTTAGACTTCTAGAAAGATTAGGATTCTACAGCCCAGCACAGGACCAGGAATTTAAGTGGATTCCTTTCTCAATAGCCTCAAAACCATAAGCTGACAACTCCTAACTGCCGATAACCTTTCTCACTGACATGTAGGGCTTTGACTAAATGTGTCAATAAACACCGAAACTCAGATAAACTGTCCAGTTTTCCCATGAAGACTTTATATGCATTTGCTTCATTATACTTACTTCAAAGTTTATAGTCTAATCTAATTATCAGAGCATCATTGAAAAATATAGCATCCCGGGTAAGACCTTGATTACCTGTCAAACATATCTAATTAAATCCTTGCAATAAGGAACAGTTTCTTGTAGAAGTTATGCATATAAACTAGGCAAGTATTACCCAATCATAAAGGTACTAAAAAAGAGAAAAATATGAAATTCATAACATTTAATTTCTATTTACATTCCCATTAACGTAACTGACTAAGCATGTTTAATATGTTGATAGTTCAATAGAAAAATTAAGTATAAATAAAAGTTCTTTTCTTGAACAGTGATCATAAAATCCTAAATTTGTCTAATATAATAGTTACAATGCTGTTTAGGTGATATATAAGGCAGAGATGAGTCATAGAAGTCTTTTTCTTAATTTCCATACCATAGTCCTTATTAATGAGAGCACCAGAAGAGACAAAGCATTCAGATCTCTAGTGAAGGTCATGAGCTTTTAAAGAAGCGGCACACTAAAATACTAGCTGACATTAAGAATTTCATTTACTGCCAACACACATTTAATGGTTTTTACGATTACTTGTTGATCATTATTTTGATCTTACATCCCAGGACATAGATTAATGTCTGTTTCTTTCACCAGGGTTATCCATGCATTGATGTATCTAGTCTAGATGATGAAACTGATAAGTGGCAATGAAATGCGTTGAAGAGAGTAATTCAGAGTCATTCAATTGTCTGATTGATATCAGGGGACAGAATGCACGTGAAGATAATTCAGGGCATGCAGACATGATTGAATATTATGGCCATCTATATAATCAATCTGTTGCAAAAGGGTTAAAGAGCTTAATATATGCAATACAATTTTACATAAGCTTAATATAAAGACACAGAGTAAAGCAGTTCTCCTTTTTATGGGATACAGTCATTTCTCTAATTTATACCTAACCATATATGTTTGCAATGGTTTTACTAGTTACCTAAGGCTATTTATTATGCTCTGGGGGCTGAAGAAGGGAAATTATCTATTTTCAAGAAGCATGTAATCATTATGGGTTGCAAATGACTGTAGTACCTGGTAACCGTATGTTGTGGTATAAAAATACTACATGAGTTCAAAGAAGAGAGCAATCTGTGCTGACTACAAGGGGATGGGGATTATAAATTGCTTCTTTGCAGGTGACATGTTAGCTGAAGCTTGGCAGATAAATAGGATTTCAGTAGGTGGAAATGACAGGGTTTAGCTATAGCAGAAAAAATAGAGTGAATAAATGAAGGCAGTAGATGACAGCCAAGTTCCAGAGAAAATCAATGCCTATATGGAACTGCAGATGTGGGTACTGGGGTTAAATTAGATCTGCACTGACTTCATAGAAACACTGGCATTTCCTCTGTGAACACTCTATTATTTTAACAAGTCCTCTGTATTTCCCTCATGAAATTTAAAGAAAAATAAAAACAAAATCTTAAAACCTCAAGAGTCTAAGTCCTTGAATCCCTGAAAATGTTTGAGTTTATGGTTGACTCTTTTCTCATTCAAATCTTTCTTTCAAATGTCAAATATATCATACACAAGATATTTTCTGGAATAAATATCTAAAAATATTACATGATTAAAAATTGTTATTACTGGAAGACAAGTTAAATATTTTAAACTCCTTTATAATGATGACATTAAAACATTCACAAAACTTATAAGTGAGTAGTACATACTATGTTTGTCCTTCTGAGTCTGGGTTACCTCACTCAAGATGATATTTTCTAGATCCATCCATTTGCCTACAAATTTAATGATATCATTGTTTTTTACTGCTGAGTAGTGCTCCATTGTGAATATGAGCCACATTTTCTTTATCCATTCTTCAGTTGAGGGGCATCTAGGTTGTTTCCAGGTTCTTGCTATTACAAATAATGCTGATATGAACACAGTTGAGCATGTGTCCTTGTGGTAAGATTGAGCATTCCTTGGGTATATGCCTAAGAGTGGTATAACTGGGTCCTGAGGAAGACTTATTCCCAATTGTCTGAGAAATCACCATACTGATTTCCAGAGTGCCTGTACAAGTTTGCATTCCCACCAACAGAGGGATGTGGGGATGTGGGGTGGCTTGGGAAAGAGGGCTGGGGGTGGGAGGAGGGGGGTCTGTGGATAGCATGAGGAGTGAGTAGATAATTTCTTAATAAAGAAAAATTTTAAAAAATTGTTCACAAAAACTATGCATTGTTTCTTTAGGATAGCCTATATTTTATTTTGAAAAGAAACGTTTAGCATAGAATTAACATTCACAATATGAAATCCCACTTAAAACTCCTGAAGGCCTATCACAAAGATTCAGATAAAAATCGAAAGGAAGATACTTAGGAAGTAACACTTGACCCAGACCTTGAGATATCCAAATGCAAAGTCACGTTTTACAGCCAAACACCTTAAAGACCATATATACCAGTGGTTAGTTATTCTTATCCTATTAGCTTGTATTCCAACTCCTAAAATTTTATTTATTGCTTTGATAAGCTCTGAGTTTTATTTCCATTTCCTGTTTTTCTTCATACTGATGTTGCCATTTTTCTTCAGTCTGTTTATTTTCAAAATCAGAAACTCACCTTATCACGTGATGGAAAACTATGAAATGTCTCTAAATATTCAAATAGGCATTTCAATTTTTTTTGCATTATACTTTATTAAAATAAATGTTTTCCCAGTTATATTTTGTTCTGTTTAAAAGGAAATAGATAGGTTACTATTTCTGTAATATTATGTCAAACAAGAATGATGGATCAATCTTTATTGAGAATTAGGGATTTTGCAGGGTAAAGTAAATATTGGATACTATTAGTATATTAATGAATATCAATAGAACTGGCCAATATTCATAGATGAAATTCAATGATCAAACATGGCTTATTTCAGACCTTGATAGCTGGTTAAAAACATAAATCACCTAATTTAATTTTTCCTTCATTGTGGCTTTTTATTTGGAGAAACCTTCAGTGTTCTTACCATCTGTATTTATTCAGAGTGCAAGTGGAGTTGAATAAAAGGAAAGAAATTATTTCCATTACCTTTGATTATTACTTTAAAAGTTCCTTTTGCATTGACCCTTAAGTAATTGGTTGCCAAATATAACATGAAAATAATTATGATATGTGAGATCGACAAGGCAGAAGACTTGGCCCTTTATTAGTTTAATCCAGAGTTCTGACTTCCTCCTGCTTAGCAATGTTATCTGTTTTATTTGGACCTTACAACATTATTAACCTGCTAGTTCTAAAGGTAAAGAAGTAACTAATAGCTATTTGTTTATCTTCTTATGTAATTTTTCTCATACTCAAATATCATCTACATAATATGAGTAAGGAGGCATTGTTTTTTCACTGTTCAATTAGGCTACAAACTGCAAATTTTTCTCTGACCCATTATACTAGACGCTAGATGTTTGGACAGTCTCTCACTCAATCATAGACGCATGCTTTCATGGTAATTGCTTTACCAATTAAACCTTCACTCTGGACCTACAGGTGATTTTTTTATATGTATGTAAATAAAACACAAATTCTAAAAGTGTATGTCAAATGATACACATAGATCTAAATTTGAATCTAGTATCAGCCACATGAGTCTGTCCATTGTGTTTATGGAAAGTCAGCACCGACTCTTGTGATTCCTTTGCTATCACAGATCATGTTACCTCATCCAGTCTCTCAGAGCTTGGCTCAACCCTGGACTCTCACAGCAGCTGAACAAGCAAATGAGTTACTGTCCATGTGTATGGTCTTGATTATTTCCCAGCACTGTTGTTATGATAATGGTGCAAACATTTCCACTTTTTATTTACTTTAAATATTCATTACAGAAATTTCTACCCAAGCTTAAGAATTGACTCAGACACCTCTAGTTATGTCATAGGCACAAATGAATGTTTTTGTTGCTGCTCTGTAGACTTTTAGGGATGCTGTGTATTGGATTATAACTGAAGTGATTGTGTTGCCAAAAAGGCCATTTTGATTTTATACATCAATTTTCTTAGTGAAATTAAATTAAGACTACTCGCGGGAAATGGATGAATGCCACATATCCTAATGAAATTGTGGTTGGAGCAGGTTAGTCTTAGATGCCCTTCTTTGTCTCTGGTAAAATAATCAAGAAAATGGTCCCTTGCCAATCTTTTAGAAGCCAGCCAACAGGACTTATCAGGTAATGTGTGCATTCTTTCTTCTCTGAAGTCTAGTACCCTTCGGAAAAGAATTTGAACTCATGGATATAATGTTTTCTTCTGAAGTATAGTAAGCATTACTTCATAAATATTTCATGTCTTTAAAATACACAATCTGTATTATTACTTTCCTTATTAGGAAATGCTATATTTTACAGGTTCAGCTATTTTAAGTCATTATTTCCTTAGTAATTGTATCAAATCAATGTGACTTTTAAAATGATTTCTTTGAGAATTTTGGACATATTTCAATCACACCCACCTCCTTGACTCCTCCTAGATATAATCTCTCTTCCCTGTCTGGACTACTTTATGTTCTCTATTAAAAAATAATAATAATGTCCAATTTGTGCTGCTCACATATTTTTTTAATCTTTGGCCTTCCATTAAAGCATGGTTGACTTATCAGGGGAAATACTATTTAGGGAAACCGACTTTTCTCCCAGCAGCTATCAATTATCAATAGTACCTCAAATATAGGATGTTGAACGTCACTGCTTTCTGGTCAAAGGTTGCAGTCTATCATGGTCTGGCAGCTTTTTCCAAAACCTCAACAACATGGAGACTCTGTCCCTCCCCAGGGAAATTGACTACACTCTTCCTACCCTGATCTAGAGAATGTCCCTCGGCCTGGAAGACTGACCTTATCTGAAAGCAGTTTCTAAGCCAGATGCCTGATTTATCTTGAGCATGAGCCTTGGCACAGATTTATGCTAGAAGACTTCCTTGCTGCACATATGATAACTAAGACTTGTGCTAGAAGTCTTATGATATATCCTTGCCATTTAATGCAAATCAGTGTTTGTCCCCAGGCTCCCCACTCCTATATATTCCTTATACTTTGGAATAAAGTCGAGCTGATTCACCAAAGACAGCCCACATGCACACAGTGTTGTCTCCATTATACCCACAGCCTGTTCCCCACTTAGACTCTCTCCACCCTTGTGGAACAATGCAGCCAATGATCTGCAGGAATAAGTAGAGCTGAGGGACATAGAATTTGTACTTATATCCTTTATCCACGCTGGGATTTGTTCCATCCTGCACTTGTATAAATCTCTCATAATCATTTTAAATTCATATGTACAGTTGCCTTGGGTCAGAAAGACATTACATTCTTGTACTCATCTACTACCTCTGACTCTTGCACCTTTCTGACCTTTCTTCTGCATTGGCCACTGAGCCTTGGGAGGTCGGGTGTGATATATCCCATTTGGGGCTGAGGATCTAGCAGTCTCCTATTCTTTGCACCTTGATTAGTTGTAGGTCTCTGTGTTAATCACCATCTATTGCAAATAGAAGCTTCTCTAGTGAAGGCTGAGTAATGCATTAATCTAATCGTATAATGACAACATATCTGGAGTGAGTTTAGTTCTGTGTTCATTTAGCTAAATAATAGTTCTTCTTAGGCCTGTTTCCTGTAAAGCCTTAGGTTCTTGGCATAATAATTGTGCAAATTTGTTGTGTTTTTAAATTGTAAGTTATGTGTATATTGTGACTGCTTATATAATTTTATAATCTTTAAACATATGTGAAAGTGAAAAAGAATATACTTAAGAAGTAGAAGGTAGAAATATGAAGAAACACATTTGCTGAGGTAATCAACTTTATTCTATTCCCCTTGAAATAAATATATAGTTTTTTGCCTTTGTCCTTTTGAAGTTTAAAATCATCTTCATATGTATCTTTTCTAATATACCATAGGTTGATAACAACAGGAAAGTAGAAACTTATTTATGTGATGGCTGTTTCAATCACATTTGTATTAGCTTGAAATCCATGTCAATGTTTAATGTTTTAAATCTCAGTTGATAGCATCTCTCTTAATTTCAGCTCCTATAACTTTTATTTTTTGAGACTGAGCCTCATGCAGCCCAGATTGTTCTCAAACTGTGTAGCTGAAGATGACCTGATATTTCTGATTCTTGTGCCTCTACCCCATAAATACTGGCATTACAGCAATCAGATCTTCAAACACTTAAAAACATAATAACAAATCAGAGAAATAATATTTAATGAATAAATTATTGATTTTAATAGTCCACAAATTCCCCTTGAAATAATTAAAAATAAGTTGATATGATTTTGTAAAATCTGAACCATGTTCATTTTAGGGGACACATAATGTCAATTATGTGCAGCATAACATGCAACTCATATAAAAAAGGAGCATGATATTCAAAATTAGAAAGACGTAAATACTCAGGCACAGGAAATAAACTTGTTATATGCATGCTTGCACATGTATATACCAGCCAAAACATTATCTATATGCTCTTGTGATTTTTATTTGATACTAGACTTTAAAAAAAGATATTCCTGCGTCTTATGAATAATTAGTCTTAGATTTACAGTCAAACATACTCATGTTATAAATTTTCAATTAAAAAATTACAAATACTCTAATGGATGGAAATTAACTTTATTCTAAATTTGGATGTGACTTCCAACAGACAAGACAAGTGTAATATTCCGACAAATTTTTCTTCAAGTCATGATCAAATAATGGGAACAAGTTCTATATTTAACAAAGAGAGAAACAAAATCCCTGAAACCAAGCTTTACACCTATTGAAAACAGAGACCCAAAACAGGTAAGGTAAGTTCTAAAATTCCATCAGCTCACTGCTGCCTGTGGACAGTTTCCAGGTCACCACACTGAGTGAAAAAGGTCAAGTGGAACCCACATTCTTCCAAACTAAGGAGGCTGAGATGCAGGCCAGCGGAGGTGACAGCACTTACAACTCTCACCAGAGAACTGGGGAAAGGAAAGCTATACAAAGGAAAAACTAGTCCTGACATCTTCAGGGAGTTGCCTTTGAGCCTCGGCTGAGCTCTAATTTCTTCTTGCTCAAGCAGAAACTTATCAGACTCTAACAAATAACGTTCAAAAAGCAGCAACCTCCATCACCCCCTGTGCTCAGTGAGAGCATAGTGCACCTTCTGTTCTTATCCATCAATCCAAAGTGAAAGACTACAAAATACATACACCACTCGGGGTGTATTTGGATGCATGTTGCCTCAATAATTAGACTTCATGAGACTTAGAGTTAAGCCAGCATTGGATATGACTTAGAAAAATTCAACAATGACTCCTAAATAGTAATTCAGTTGAGTCCAAAAAACTTACCTGGGTATCTGAAGTGCAGTACTACTAAAAAGAAAATGAAAAAGAAAAAAAAAATAATGATAGTAAAAAGGCCAGTTAGCCTCCAACCAAAATAACCTCTGACATCTAATCAAAATGAAATTAGGAAAACAGAAAACTTGAAAAAAATAAATGAACTTACCAAAGCAAGTGGATAATTTTCTTTTGCAACATCCACTTACATTTCTGCATGTCTTTTGAGAAAGGAATGTCCACATATCTTCAATCCTATGTGTTTGGAAATGCTCTGTAGAGAACAAATTTTAGTGATAGAATATTTTTTAATCTTCAGACTACATATTTATATATTCTTACAGATAAACTTCCTACAGACAGAAATCCAAGCAAATTTAAGCCATAGAAGTACAAAGACAATGCCTTCTTTGGAAGAATGGGAAGAAGCATTCATTGTCTGGTATTGTAGTCACTGGTTTCTATATTTAGGGTTACTCACTTTTAATCCAACACCTGCTTCATGCAGAGACCACCTACATCTCTTTCCATTGTCCTGTAACTGAAGAAACTGGGACAAACACAGTGAATATGTAAACATCTTTTCTGCTATTCCTATGCAAATCTCCTTGTTTATGAACCATGAGTATCATCCAGAAGAATTTAAGGATTTTTTAAAATTAATTTGTTCTTTCCCTGTCTGCCCTTTCTTTATGGGACAACAATAATACACATATTGGAATACTGTACATCATTTCCACAAGTCATAGACACTCGGTTTTTTATTTATTGGGGGTTTGGGAGATACCCTTTCTTTTCCTGCCATCATTTTAGAAGGAAGCTACAGCAAGGTAACAAACAATACAACTACAAGAAATAGTAAAGAATAATCTAAAACCAGAAGTATGCATGGTCTTTTCTAAGGAAAAAAGGGATACTGTTCAACTACAGCAGGCACTTAGAAACTGCATTTGCTATACAAAGCACTGACATACTTATCCCCACAAGGTAACAAAAAGCAGCTTGATAGGCTGGTATCTGCCTCTGTTTTGTGTGTTTCTCCTTTGCTTTAGTAACTTATTCAACTCTACACATACTGGTTAGTCACTCAAAGAGTATACGTCTCAAACCTGCTCATATCTGGCCTTTCTCAATCTCTTTCAAGTCTGAAGGCAGAGAAAAAAAAAAGGAGTAACTGGTTATCTTACTGTCAGCTTTTACAACATTCTGTTCCAGATCCCCAAATTTACATGTGGAATTCTGAAGGTATTGTCCTCAATCACTAACCACCTTGGATTTAGGAGGAGCAAAGCTTAACACAGCAGATCACCATCGAATGCAGGCAAGTATTTGTTGTTGTAGGTTTTACTTAGAAACAGAGTGATAATGTTATGAGAAGAGCAGTCAAGACAACGATGATACTTTCTTCAAGCCCTCATATGTAACCAGAAGCAGGATGGTGTTTACACAGCCCACACTTACTAAACCATGCACACAGAATGTCTGAACACAACTGTTCCTCAGATTGGACTGTGGGCATACATTCTCTTCTCTGTTCTTCCCTATGTTCCACTTTAACTACAGATCTTTTTTGCTATTTGCCATTAATGTTTTTATGTACTGTTAGCTGCACTCAATCCAGTGATGCTTCCCAAACCTGGAAATTCTTGTCCCGAAACTCACTAGCAAAACCCATTGTGTAGAAAGTAAACCCTGTTATTGAATCCCATATGTTACTCTAAAGTATAAAACATTTCTAGGTCTGACTTCTCATGGGACAGAGATGTTGGAAGAAAGTGTAGCAGTGGAAAGCTTTACAGTCTGGACTGTCTCCTGAGGGAGCTTTTATGTCATCTCCGTTTGATCTTTTTAATGCAGAGGCAGGAAGTTTTTAAGTGAAAGTCAAAATACCGGATATCCTAAAGCTGGTAAGCTGTCTGCAGTGAAACTACAGAAAACCCTTTTGATTTCTGGCTATCAGTGGAGGTCAGCACAGTAAGGAGGGGAGGAATGTGACAAATTCTAACTACCCTCAGTCCATTCAAACTGGGTCAGTCTGATCAGTAGAGGAAGTTGTGTTAGAGTCAGGGTAAGGCTTATTGGACTGTGACTGTTTTGAGCAATACATTCTTAATTTTCAACCCAATTTATTCTATCAAATGGTTTTGAACGCTAATCAAAATCAGGAAGGGAAGCTTATTGAAGTGACTGATTCAGAAATGATTGCTGTTAAGTTTCAAGATTTCAGTGCCAAGAATGGGCATTCTGATATGAGTCCTGGTTGTTATTATACACAGCTCCTTAGTGATTCTTGGTCTTTTTTTCTTCTGCATTCACTGCTAATTCTCTATTGCCTGCCCCTGTGTGCCATGATCAATTAATGGATTGAGAACAGTTCCTCAGAAACAAACTGCAGAGTCTATTCTGTGTGGAAAACAAAGAAACTGGAATACATTGAAAAGAAAGGACTTTTTAGGACCCACAAATAACCTTGAGGCCCAGAAAGTTCATTTCCTCCTATTACAGATTTTGAATTGTAAAAACTAACATAAAAATAAGAGTGGGATACTATTGCCACCCAGTGGAGAATTTCAGCAAATGTATAAATTTTTTGTCTGATACAGCTTTTTCTTTATCCAACGAGTCAATGCTAAGTTTTTAATTTAATCACTTATATCCTGAAAAAGCCTAAATTTTTATTCTGAAATCCTACTGAACTCAGATAGCTGATTTATTTACATCAATTTAATGATCATTTCAGAATGACTATGTCACGATCACATTGCAAGATTCTCACATCATATTCAAAATATTGGATTCTACACCAGGGTGTATCTCTCTCTCTCTCTCTCTCTCTCTCTCTGTGTGTGTGTGTGATTGTGTTTGTATATGCTTATGCTACCATACAATTCTATGGCATTTGAGGTAGAGATACATATACATACAAACGTCAATTTTAACAGAATAAAAATTATTCTTTTAAATTTCTATTGTGTAACATGCTCTATTCAATATTATTGGAAACTAAATTAAGATACATCAACATGTATCTTGTATTTATATAGTAACTCACACACACATACACACACACAGACACCAAATCTTTTGTGTGATATTTCTCTCTCTTTCACATACAAAAAATTTACTCAAGTAGAGATGCTAAAAATACAGATTATAAATGGCAATTACTAAATGGATTCCTTTTGCCTTAAATTATATTCTAACATCCAAGCTATTCATTAAGAATCTAGGTAAAAATGTGAGTGAAACATTGTCAACAATGAGATCATTTAATTTTACAGTAATTACAAAGCTAAATGTAGAGGGATGTCAGGAAAGCTTAAGAGTGGAAGAAAAGGATAATAGCTTCACAAAAGAACAGAATTCTTTCTGAATTCTAAAATTTGCCTTAATTGCAAATAGAATCCCTTCATTTTCATGTCCTTAGAGACTAATTACCTTTCAATGTATCTCAGCACCAAATTTCCTGCATCCTCTTTTTTTTTTTTTTTTGTAGGAAATGAGAAATTAGAAGAATAGAGGAAAGCATTTTGCTTCTTTTTTTATTTCTTGGTGGATACTTTCATATAGTAGATTGTTTAAAATTAATAGTTAACTTTAAGTGTTATCAGCTAAGTGAGACATGCTTAAACGTTTATAGTACGTGACCATATCTGCTGAAGAGGAAAATCCAGTGAGTAAAATGCAAACCTAAAGAGAAAGTGTTATCAATGGTACCATTCACCAACAAAGACAATGTGTCTGGGATGCAGCTACTGACTGTGTTGTGTTAGATAGAAGGCAAAGTCTTTTAACTGCTACAATGTAAATGGACAAAATGTTACACAAGTCAGCAGTGGAGAACAGCTATTGTATGGCTAAAGTTTGAAAATTAAAAATATCTCTGAAAACGCTGTTGTCCAGTTAGAGAAGTAACATTTTAGGAATGTTTATTCTATTGATTTTATCTTAGGTTTTTGTATCCATGGTATATTCTTCAGCTCTTTATATTTGTGGTACTTTATAGAGACATAGCAGTTGTATTTATCTATTCAGCATGTGTGTATGCAAAACCAATAGAAAGGAGGCCAGAAATCTGAAAGTTGGCAAGCAAGGACCTATGGGAGGTTTTGGAGAGAAGAAAGGGGGAATTATGGAATTATATTTTAATCCCAAAAAGAAAAATGAATAATAAAAAAGTACCAATTTTTAAAAGGGGGTATCTGCTTCAAAACCAAGGCTTTTAAGTTTAGCAGTTTGTGAGTTTGACAAGATGTTAACATTATTGTATCTTATAGTTCTATATCTGGTTTGAAGATTATTTTGTACTGATTTGTTAACCAAATTTTTGTTGGAGTCTTGTGTTCCAAAATGACTCTTACAAAGGGGTTCCTGTGCCCTTGAATAAGTAGGCACCTCACATTGTGATCTATTTCTATTGCTATTCCAGGCTAGGATATCTAAAGACTGCTTCCCTCTTACTAAAGTCAAATAATGACACTAGTCGCCCTAAAATTATATGGAAGAATGAGAAGACAGTATTAAGCTGGGGTTGTAGTTTTTAGACCACTGTATAAGCTGCTTGCCCCATTATTTTAGAGTACACTCTAAACATCCCACTGTAGAGAATGGGCATGGATTTCACGGTCTACACTTGAAGCCAAAAGAGTGTAAAGACTCCAAACACATCACTTTCTTGCTCCTAGGCTTTCTTTCTTCTTGTACATTAAAACAGAAGATGGAAGGCTTTGATGTATTTCCAGGAAATCTCAAAGCCCTGAATCTCATCAGAAGAGAACTTCAAAACAAGCAAAGGAATTATTTGTTAAATTTACTCCACTGCATTGAATTGTGTAAAGTATGAAACTGAAATAACTTAATATAGGAAGGATGGGCTGTACTCTCCTGAACACTGGGTGTTGAACTTATGCTGTGGCTTCCTAAAGAAGTGTGACTTATAATTTTATTAGGCTATCTCATCATATTTTCCCTGAGGAATTGTAAAATACTCACTTGGTAAGGTCCATTTTTTAGTCTTTATTTAAACTCAGCAGTTAGCTTTATGTTCAAAAATTGATTTATTATTCTGAGATCTTTTAATGTATATATGTGTAGCCGCCCATTGGTATTGACTTTGACACAAAACAGGGACCCATCTTTTAAAATTATTTTCTGTTGGGATTTTAAACACTTAAAATAATAATAATAATCCATGTTTATTTGCATATACATTTACATTAAATCTTATTTTTATACATGCTACAAAACTGAATTTCTTTGAGCAGAAGCAAAGAAATAGAGTTATAATCTTTAGCTGGATTATGCATATTATCTGTGTAACTGTCAGTAGGCTCTCTCTACATTGGAATATAGATCATCAGTGTCTAAGAATGTGTGACTACACACTCTTCTTTGTAACATTAGCAATGGAGATAAATTGAACAGTCTTCTGCAATAAACAATTATTATGAACTCTGGAAGCTATATTTTTTTCATACATAGCACTATCTGCATTCATATATGTATATGAATATACATATATATATTTAATATATGTGTCTCTAGTGCGTAACTGTCTCTGTATTATAATAAAAATAAATATGTATTAGGTAGGGAATGAACTAAGGACTTTCGTTCCTTTCTATTCATAAACAGTCTTTGTTTTACATGTTTACATCAGTAAAGAATTTGCAATGATAAATCTATATGAGGTAGCCCACTAGAGAGAGTTCAGTTTTAACTCCATTATACAAAAATGCCATGAAGTTTGAATGCTATACATATTATACACAACTGAATACTTGCTTAGCTTCAAATAGCAAATCAGAGGTCTCAGAAAAAGTTTACATCTGTGAGATATTTTTAAAAGTTTGTGAAATTCTGTAAAGTTTACTTTTGAAAAACAAGTAAAACAGAATGAAAACATGCTGAATCATTTGTATTGTTTACTGCAAAGCAGATCCGCACTTTGGTCTCATTGATGTTATTGAGAATGGATGGAATAACGCAGATTTTTTTTTAATTGTTTGGTTTTGAAACTTCGTCCTTATCAAGGTGGTTCAGAGATGATCAGATATTGGGAATCAGTGACAGGAAATATTGGAACAAGTGGGTCTTCATGGTATGTTAAGAATGCAGTTTGAGCTCAGTGGCATATCTCAGTGAGGAAAAGCTCTTGCAGTCAAGTGAGACAAACTGACTTGTATCCCTCATAACTCTCATGGTTATTGGAAAGTGCTGATTCCTGAAATGTATTTTTGATGTCCATATGTTCTGTATAACATCCTTGTACACCCACACATATACTCACAATATAAAAGTATTAAATTATGAATGCAGTGTAAGAGTTAATGTATATCAAGTTTTATTTTAAGTACCTATTGAGTAACAGGATAAATCCAAAGACAGAAAATTCAATTTAATAACTATGAAGCAGTTAATTTATGTATATTTTCTCTCAGTATTATATTTATCACTTTTCAATGATGTAATTAAGTGACTAATATTAGTACACATGCATGCAAAAAATGCTTGAATACAATTCGGTTACAATATAGTGTAACTATTTCATGTAAAAGTGACCTGATTATAATTATTCCATTATACACCTTTTTAGATGTCATGATGGAGGGAGTTTTATTCACAAAGGAACAATTTCAATTTTATTTTAAGCATTTTTTGGTTGACTTATTTATTGTAAGAATGTAAGTGAAATTCAAGAAAATTAAAATAATAATTATGGTATTTCATTGCAAATCACAACTATTTGGTAATCATTTCTATTCTTGAAAACCCTGCAGTAAAGGTGGCATTAAACTTGTGGGAGTAGCCAACCAATAGCTGGTCCAGCTTCACACCCATGCCACAAGTTAGAGTCCATGCCTGACACTACCTGGAGGGCCAGGAACCAGAGGCTAGATAGCCCAGAAACATAGAATAAAACAAAAACAACCAGCAAAAAAAAAGTCAATGAAATGATTCCTAATGATACTCTACTACACTTGTAGACCAGAGCCTAGCATAATCATCATCACAGAGACTTCATCCAGAGAGTAGTTGGAGAAGGTAAAGAGACCCACAGTTAAACTTTAGGTGGAGCTTCAGGAATGCTACAGAAGAGGGAGCAGGGGAAGGGTTGTAGAAGCCAGAAGGGTAAGGACAGAACGAGAAAATCCACAGAATCAACTCAGCTTGTCTCATAGTGCCTCACAGAGACTGAACTGACAATCAGGGAGCCTGCACGTGTCTGATCTAGGTGCTATGCATATACGTTATGGTTATGTAGCTTGGTGTTCTTAGAGGACTCCTAACAGTGGAAGCAGGGCTGTCTCTGACTCTTTGCCTGGTTTGGGGACACTTTTCTCTTATTGGGTTGCCTCATTCAGACTTAATATGAAGGGACATGCCTAGTCTTATTGCAACTTGATATGTTATGTTTAGCCCTAGATGATACTACCAATGTACATAGGACTTGTGGTTTCAATGCACAAATGCACTTCTATATGTTCCCCTATGAATGGTTTTTAGGTGTTTTCTTTCCTGAATTTCTTATTCATATAATTCAGGAATATGGCCTATACTGTATCAAATAACTGGAAATATATTTTAAATAATGCAAAAGTGACAATGAATCTGTCAGACATATACACTTCTTTATGCCTATTATATGCTTAAGTGTAATTAGAAATGGAGAACACAGGAAATAATTTGTGTATCACCCCAAGTGTAAATTCTCACCAATCTTCAGAGAAGTTTGCAGAAATTTGTTTAATGGAAAATTAGCACTGCAATAATTAAATGTGTCATGGAGCATTTTCCTCTCAGCCTTTCTTACTCTAAATATTTGTTTTTGAATTTAATAAAAGGAAAAAAGTACAAAATTTAATGCATATCATTGACCATTTAAAAAAGTAATAGTCAAAGCGTATACTTCATTTTATTTAAATAATCTAATTCAGATATATATTTCTGACAATTAAATGTTATATATTAAAATAATAATTTATCAATGAAATAAGCATGTAATAAATTTTTACAGTACATACTATGTTGTAGTCAAATTGTTATATAAATTTCAACTGTATTACTTAGTATTAGTAAATATGCCACAGCTTTTCTAAATCTTACTTAAGCTTTTCTCTTCCATAATTTTAACAACTAACCATACAATATACTCAGAATTGATAAACCTTCAGAGATGACTCCAATCACACAAGATGCTGATAAGGCCTGTGCTAACTATGCTATACTGGGTAAACGTCCTGTGATAAATAGCACATTGTTTAAAGACGTGTATGCTTAACTAGGAAAAGTAATGATTACAACTCAGGCTAAGATATTAATACCTTAGAGGACATCTAGTTATGGTTTTGTTTGTGTACAGAGGGCAATGTCTATAAAGAAAGGCACTGATAAGCTGAATCCAACACACACTTATTAATAAATGCTGATTTTTAGTTTTTCTTGTAAAATTCTTATTATTAAGTTGATATTGACCATTTTAGATAAATTTACAGAAAGAAAAATGGCAATTGATAAAATTCATTAATATCTTTTTCTTGAAAAATTTTCAACAATGATACTGATTTGTGGGTTGAGGAATATTAAAAGAATATTAAAGGATTATTAAAACAACAAAATGACCCCAAAGACAAAGTCAGGTTAAAATAAAGGAAAAGATTGATTTATACCAACTTCATTTTATAAGATTATTGACGTGTTCTTAGCCATTTTTAGATTTCTATGAATAAAATTGTTAAATTCCTTCTACTGATACCATGTGAATCCACTAGGTAGTTGAATTCAATATCAAGTTTTATGATCCATTTTATAATAAACTGAAGTTTTGAATCTCAAAATGTCAAAATTGACATTTTGTGAATACCTTAATAATTCAGTATAAAGTCACTCCACATTGCTGAACTCATTAAGAGAGAAAAGAGAGACCATATCAATCAACTTTCATTATCACAGTTATAAACAAGTACAGGTATCTAAATACAAAATCAGAGAACTAGATACTGTGTGTACAAAATAACTTCCTATTCATTTTAATTGAAGCTTTAAAAGCAGCAAAGCAACTGCAAAGACATTGGAGATTAAAGGAGTTATCTTAGGATCTTAGGATATACTCTCAAAAGAAATACTAAAGCAGAACAAAAGACAACAAGATGGGTGTCTTTTTTTCTTTGAAGAGGAAAGGTCTTGCTTTAGGCAGGAATTGCTTTGAACTAAGAATCCTTCCACCTCAGCATCCTGAAGCATGTATCAGCTCTCTTGGTTAAGTTGATTATTTCTCATGAAATGGCAACTATGGATCACCCATTCAGTCATGTATGAGGTCCTAGAAAAAGAGGCTTTGGAATGTTTCAAGAAACAGCATCTGATTTGGGTTTTGATGACTCAATAGGAGCCTGCAATATGTAGAAGTGAAAATCCCAGTTCAGGAAGATAGAGAAGCATAAGTGAGTGAAGGCAATATGAGAACATGTGCCCAAATTAAGAAATAACAAGGAAATTGATGTCTGAGGAGAAGGAAGATAGAGCAAAGGAAAAATTTTCCTATGCACAGAACTGGTACAGCCTCAGACAGTATTAAATAAGCTAAGTTATGCTGCACACACTAACTTTGTGTTGTTAACAGTTATAAATTTAATTGTTCAGGGAAGTAAAGAAGGGGTTATGGACAGACTCACCTGACAACTTGGAGATAAAGATAGATAAATAGATAGATAGATAGATAGATAGATAGATAGATAGAGATAGATATATAAATGCATATATAAATTACCTTCAATTAACTCCAGGAATTGTGTTAAGAATGTGTATGAGAAACAACAGTGTGATTAATACAAAAAGGACATATAGATGTGCTTTAATAAATCACACAGCATCATAGTGACATGTTATTGGTTTAAATAAATGAGTAAGATTTCTTAGGTTGGTATTAATTATAAAGTTCTGTTATGATCTTTAAAATTAAAGGTGTCAGTCAGTTTGAACACCTAAAACCCATATATGAAGTAGAAAGTTTGATAATCCTACTTTTTAATAAGGGGTAATTGAATTGCTAGAAAGATTGGATAGATATCTGCTGTGGGATGTTCTGAATGTTAAAAAGTGTTGCTCTGATTGGTTAATAAATAAAACACTGATTGGCAAGTAGCCAGGCAGGAAGCATAGGCAGGACAAGGGGAGAAGAGAATTTTGGGAAGTGGAAGGCTGAGGCAGATAAATGCTGCCAGCTGCCGCCATGAAAAGTGAGATGTAAGGTACCAGTAAGTCACGAGCCACGTGGAAACTTATAGATTACTAGAAATGGGTTGATTTAAGATATAAAAACAGTTAGCAAGAAGCCTGACATGACCATACAGTTTATAAGTGTTATAAATCTCTGTGTGTTTACTTGGTTGGATCTGAGCGGTTGTGGGACTGGCAGGTGAGAGAGATTTGTCCTGACCATGGGCCAGGCAGGACTGGAGAAAACTCTAGCTACAGATATAAGTTCCTTTTACTAGAATTAATGCCTGTGTTGGCTACTGCTGTCAGTTCAAGGTCAGAGAAGTTTCAGATATCAGAGAGAAGGATTTTGGATTTAAGACAACAATTTATGTCTGTTATCATGAATTTAAAGCCAATGATCCTCAACCTTAAGAGTTGGAATGAAGTGAGCTGGCTTGTTGGTGCCCTTTACCAGGTAGGACACCTTGCATAGCCTTGATGCAGGGAAGCGGGGGCTTGTTCCTGCCTCAACTGAATGTACCAAGCTTTGCTGACTCCCCATGAGAGGCCTCACACTTTTGGAGGAGGGCATGTGGGCTGGTAGGGGGGAAATGTTGCGGGGAGGGAGGGGGAAATGGGAGGAGGGTTGAAAGGGTAATCTGTGGCTGGCATGTAAAATGAATAAAAAAAATTCTTAAATAAAAAAAATTAAAAAAATAGTTGGCATGAAGAAATTAAAACACCAATATTCTAGTTAAGTTTCAACTTTTATAACATCCTTAAATTCATTATAACTTTAGCAGTGGTGGCACACGCCTCTAATTCCAGCACTTGGGAGGCAGAGCCAGGCGATTCTCTGTGAGTTCGAGGCCAGACTGGCCTACAGAGCGAGATCCAGGACAGGCACCAAAACTGCATAGAGAAACCCCGTCTCGAACCCCCCCCAAAAAAACAGTATAATTAATAAATTAAGAGATGCACAAGTAATATTTTATTAATATTGGCAGGCACTCTACACTAAGATCTTATCAATATTTTAATTATAATTTTACCTAATATTTATGAGTAATGTTGTCTAAATAAACCACAGCCTTGATTATCAACAGTAATCTTGTATTTTTCATAATGGATTCCTCATTCAAAGTGGAGAGAAATTTGAAAAGGCAAGATGGGAAAAAGAAGAAATCAGCACTCCAAGGAGGGAAATTGCAAGTAATTTAAAATGGAGTATGTTTGCCCAGGTTGGGTTGCATTTTTAATAGGAATACTTCAGGAGTATAAAAAGAGAGTTAAGGTTAGAAAAGATAATTGTGAAGGGAAAATGTTTAAGGTTGTTACCTGCTTTGGAGGAGTCTCACTATGATGCCAGGCAAAAGATGCATTCGGCTGACTTTCTTCTTTTGTTTCTTGTTCTCCTATGCAAGTTTTCCTCTAAGACGAAAAGCTTTATATAGAAATATAACAAAATACTCTTGTATATAGCCGAAATGGGAAAGGTAACCAGATATTTTTGGTGATATTTTATTTGTGCACCCTAATAAAGCTTATCTGTAGATCAGAGGAAAAAGCCAGCCACTACATTAAACATAGAATTCAGGCAATGGTAGCACACACCTTTAATCCTAGACTTCTTTCTGCTTCTCTGATCTCTCAGTTTTAACCCCAATATCTGGCTCGGTTTTTTTTTTTTAATTAATAAGACCATTTAGCAGTATGTCTTACAGATATTAGATATTAATAAGATAGTCTGGGTGAGATTTGACTATGTCCATATATACCAAATAATAGAAAGAAAAAAATGTTGAGGAAAATGTCTCTAGAATAAAAATTAAAGAATAAGTGTGAACACAGGACAACAGAATCCTGCTTGGTAAATATGCCATTGTATTATTACAACACTGCTAGCTTGGGGTTTGAGACTACACAGGAAGACAGTTTAGCTCCTACTTCATGTACCACTTACCCCTAGAAATCACAGGTAACTATGAACAGAATATGATACATGAACATGGTATGGTAAGTGATTGCATCCTATATTAACCATTTTTTTTCTGCCCAGCCATGGGTGTACAGGCCTGTAATCCCAGCAATTCTAAGGTTGCACTCATGGGAGCAATGGTCTGCTTCCAACCAGAGCTATAGCTAGGCCCTGTATTAGAAACCCCCAAAATTATAAACTCTGAGAATTCTGTGAGTAACTGATCGGTTACAAAACATTTGCCTCTAAGGAGATACAATAAATGCTGTAGAGAGAAAACAGTAAATAATTTGCAACACTGTGCAATACTCCAAGGACTTTGTGTCTCACGATCTAGCACTTATTTTTTCTCAGTAATGCATCTCTAATGGCAGCACTGTGGGCGAGAAGATGGTCATTAGAGGAGATTGTCGTGAGAATGAGAAGGCTTCTTTTGCCCTTTGGTGGGAAGCAGTATCACCCTGTTGTTAAATTCACAAAGCATACTGCTGCCTTGGGTCTTCTGTTGCCTGTTCGCAGGGGCAAACTTTTCTTCTGAGATGAAAGCAGATTATTGTAATCTCTAGCTTTGGGGATGGCCATGAGACCTAATGGCCAAAAGCTAGATTTATTTATTTCTGCTGCCTTAGGACTATGATAGGTAATAAGGCTACTTCAACTCTATTATGTTTATTCATGTTTTATACATATAACTGTTAATTACAAACTACAATGACATTTTGTTTCATTGACATGAAATCACATAAATGAATGGACGACAAAATTCTGGGGCAATGTATTTCCTTATAATGAGTATTCCTTTCAAATACTAAGATGAAAAAGTAAAAATAGCATAATCAAATTTCAAAACATCTTTCTTAAAGAAGAAAAGGACATTTCATTTAGTCTCCAGATAAAGATTTTCAGCCCTTGCCTCAGCTCTTCTTCCAACACTAAGTACAGCATTTCATCACTGCGTAAAAACTCAATACATAACACCAAAAATAGCATCTCAATGGAAAGCTCTTTTACAGTTTTAGGTATATGTTCTGTTTTGTTTTGTTTTTAATGCTGGAATCCCTGGGGCTGCATAGCCAAACCACTGTTTCATTTTCTGGTGCTGTAATGACAAACAAAAAAAACCCACAATCCACTCTTAACAGCAAATTTTAAAAATACATCAATGTTCCAAAGGGAAACGTACACTAAGAATTATAAGTTCCATTAGGCAGTGTCCCACTTGTAGGGCGACATTTATGGGCTTCCTTAGATGGCATAATTCCTCAAGAGGCATCACAGATAACTTGAGAGTCAACAGTGACTCATCCTCTAAAACTAGCACAGAGAAACTTCCATGGTACTTTTCTTAACTGTCCTTCTAGAGTTTAAAATTTGGCCTTCAAAGTAGTATACATCTTCACTAAACTGAATTCCAATAGGCAAATTACCTATAATCTGTCACCTATCTATCATCTATCTATCTATCTATCTATCTATCTATCTATCTATCTATCTATCTTTCTATTTCCTATGACCTATTTGTCTATCTACCTACCATCTTTTTATCTATCTACATGTATATATTACATACTCATTCACTGACCATCAATCTATCATCTATTATTCACATACATCTATATAATGTATGTGCTGTGTGTGTATGTTTGTGTGTGCAAATATACATATTAATTAGAATATATAAATAAGGATATGTTAAAGGAAGACATATCTATCTTCATGCCATCTCTCCTTTTTATCATTTGACATATCCTTTATAGGACTTAAAATTTATATGGAAAATGCATTAAAGTTATTCTTAAACATAAACATACTGCATTTAATTTTTGTTTTGCTTTATTATGCTTGTTTGGTGTTTCATTTTATATGTTCTCTTGAGCTAAGAATTACAAAATCTTGAAGGGATGTAAACATGACATGGGAAAACACTAGGTTTATTTATTTATTTGTTTATTTATTTATTTATTTTTATTTATTCATTCATTTATTATTTTTTGATCCCATGTTCAATAACAGCATAATGAGACATTGGCCTATCAGAAAACAATATGCTTCCTAGGTGTATGAGACTTAGTGAATTCTCTGCATCACTTTGTTTAATTCTCCAAAGAAGATTCTTTGTTTTCAGAAGAACCTTGCTAGTTTGCAGTATTAACCTCTTCAGAGGGAGAGTTTGGATCAGCAGGAAGGATTTTAAATAACAAATAGTTTATAACCAGGGAGATATTCATAAATGACAGGGAGAAACAACAGTAACAAATACAGCAGGCCTGCAGAGGTGTAGAAGACAGCCTGGCTTGACATAGTTCATGTAATTTCCCAATGATTGGAGCCTGTTGGTATATACCAATGTTATCAAACTTCCCTAATTATGAGGATCACCTGCATGACTTCTGACTAAAAATACAGATGCTCTCACCCCAGGAGATTCTAATTCTGTGGGCATGTAGTAGAGCTCAGGAAAGTCAATTATTAACAGGTACCCCAGGTGATTTTATTGACTCTGGAAGTGTGAGCTTGGCTGATTCGCCAATGCATGCCATTGGCAGCGCTCTTCTTATTTCCTGCAGCTGACTTAAGCGAGGACTCTCAGGAAAGTACTTTTCCTTTCTGAAATTTGTTATTCAGTCTAGACGTGATCATTGTCTCTCCTCATAGCAATACCACGGACAGTTCCATATACCCTGAAGTGGAAGTTTTTCCTACTTCCCTGGTGACTAGGTGCAGCAAGCTCTGGATCTGTTCTCTGCTCCCTCTCTGTCACTACGTGTTAACTACTGCCCTTCCCAGTAACTATTACTTTTCTTAATTTATATATGTTTCTGATTATGCTCCCTAAGTGTTCATGATGTGCTTGTAGGAAAAATATATTTGACCGATTGGGATGTTCTTCTTCAATGTTTCAGGAATCCAATTTTTTGTTATTATTGCTTAGTTCTTTGAGAAATTCATACAATATATTTTGATCACATTTATCACTCACCTACCCAACTCTGCGCCATTATTTATTGTTTGTTCTGTGTATGTATTGATTTATTTTTGCTTGTTTTTCTTAACCTACCAAGTTCAATAGAGATGCCCTTGTATTCAGATGCTTGGACATCCACTGGATTGTGGTCATCCAATTAAAGGAAATACAATTAAAGAAATTCTCACAGAAGCTATTGATCACAAATAGACCCTCAACCAGGAGTGGGCCTTCATTATCACCTCCCTCTTCTCTCCAGAATTTTGGATTACTTGAGTTTGTGAAGATCTTGTGCATCCTGTCACAACCACTGTGAATTCATTAGTTACCAATGTGTTCTGTCCCTCAAAATACTGTTTCATTGTAGTCATTCACAGCGTCTCCAGTCTCAAATTTAGAGCCCTGTATCCCAAGCACCTCATTTAGTCACCTGGAGAATGTGTTCATAAAATCTCTCTGTGTTTAGCAAAAGGGGAAGAAATGCTGAGCATACAGCTAGTCTGCACTGTGGACATGGAATAACACACCAGACTTCTTCCAGTGTAATTTTGTACACTTATCTGTACTGAACTGGAGTTTCCATATCTCAAGGTGATCTTGGACTCGTGTGACTTCTGTTCTAGCCTTTAGTAAAGGAATAGAGATGTGTGTGACCCTGTGCAGCAGTGTAATGCACACTAAATTTCTAATTATGTCTCTTAGTATTTATTTAGTCCCTGTATATTAGTTTAAATAAATTAAAATTGTAAAAGATGTCAATTATATTGTGGAGTAAAGAGAAGAGGGTAATTTTAGCAGCATTTAGTTGTTTGCTTTTTCCATTTTGAATGGGGTGGGATGAGTATTAAAGGTACATTTATTCATATGTTGCTATTGGTTTTAAAATTTTGCACAATGAAATTAAGTTAATAATGCTGAGTTTTAAAACTCAGCTGCTTGAACTTCTGCCTTCACACCCCTTAAATGATGGACTGTAACCTAGAATTTTAAACCAAATAAACTCTTTCTCCTTTGAGCAAGTTTTTGTCTGACTATTTTATCACAGCAAAGAAATGAAAACGGACCATTAATCTAGGGCTTATTTTTTTTAGTGAATCATGAAATCTATTTAGGGAAACAGTTTGCATAGCTAAATTATGTCTCTTGTATTACAGCAGAATTAGTGAATACAAGCTAGACAAGGACCAACAGCTTGTGAGTGGTGCCCTCTCTCCTGAGAGACGTGTGGACATCAACAACGAAAATGCCACATGAATCAATGACATGTGTCATGTTGGCACACATGACCTCATAAAACTTAAAAATAGCATTACATTGAATAGATGTCTAAATATTTGTTACAATCTGTCAATAAAATAGGATTTTTTGTAGTCTTAAACTCAACAAAATTTATTTTTAAATAACCACACACAAAAAAATATTTCTTCCTTAGAACCTTCCATGTAAGTTTTGTGAACAAGTCAGTTTTTGTGGCTGACACTTTTCTGAGAACTATTTAACCCTAGAGTACCATTCAACTACAAACCTTTGACAAATCATTTTATGTCTAAAGGTCAGGTCCACCACTATTAATAATGTTACTGAGAGACTAATTTTTAGAATTGCTCCTTTCTATTACATTCAAAAAATTACTAAACTACAGGAAATTTCAAGCTATGAAACGTAAATGACTAAAATTGTAAAAGCAAGATCTTATCTCCCATTATGTACAACTATCTTTGTTAACATGGAGGGGGAGAAATAGGATTGCTTCATATTTCCTCTTTAAAAAACTTCAATCCATTTCTTATTGCCATCTTCATTTAAGACTGACAGTTAAGTAAGTCTGTACTTTAGAGGAAACAATTCATGAACAAACCATAGATGACTTTTGGTATATATTTGTATCTCCTAGTGAATATCCAGTTTTCCATGGGTGAAAACTCAGAAATTTAATTGATAAATTTCATAAACTATTGCAAAAATCACCTGATCCTTGTGTACCGGGCCTTTCATTTGTCTTCTCGATCTGTTTGTAAGTGGACATGACCTGTAAAAATAATTCCAGCACTAAGTCTTTAGTTCCAAAGTGCCTCTCATTTCCCACAAGTGCTTTTATAACTATAGCTTCTTCTGTAATGAAGCTGTAATGAGAGCTGTCATCAAAAGGCTTTCATGAAGCATTTGCTGACCTTTGATACCTCACAGAACACCGCTGTTGCAGAGTCTTTGGGGTCTTGCTTTGGAGTTTCCATAGACAGCTGAGTTTCTATATAGTTAACCCTTAATATACCTGTAAAAATCATGTCATTCATTTATTTTATTTCTGTTCTGGATCTTTATTTCTGGAAGCAATCACTGAGTACATGTTTTTGTCACTTGAACTTTATTAAGCCCTAGATAGATAGTAATGAACAAAGTGAATATGCATTGTTCTTTTGAAACTAATACCTACCAGCCACTGAAACACGAATAAATGAACTTTGATATAGTGATGTCATTGTAATGTGATAACTATAAAAATTAGTATGTGGTGTTATGAGAGATAAGAATGAAGTTTACTTTAGAACTAAAGAACTTGGAGAACTCTAATGATAGGACAAATTTGAAAACCTACTTCTTCCATGAAGACTAGAGAGAGAAATCAAATTTAATTCATTGAAAAGGAGAGATGTGTTTTTAAACTAGAAATATTCTACCATTTCAGAAACCTTTGGCAGCACAATCTATAAAATTGTGTTATTAATAATTTATTTTCTCCATAGTAGTGAGTACCCCAACAGTCCGGTACTGGAAAAAAAAATATGCTCTCTAAGAAACAGAGTTGGTGTCTCTGCTGAGAAGCTGAAATTCAGTGTTTCCTAGCTATCAATTACTAATAGGGTCACAAAACCTTAATAGCAAATAATAGGAAAAAAATAAACATTTAATTTATTTTCTCAGAGCAATTCTCTGCGTTTTATTTCACCTGCCCCTTCTATTCAAAGTTATGAATTAACTGTACTGTTTGTACAGTTGCACACTTTAAACCATTAATGAGTTACAGTATACAGTTAGATCATTTTTCTTTCTTTCTTATAAGAATATCCTGGATAGGAAGAATAATGTCCATGAGAGGTAAGTCATCTAGAGAACATAATTTCTCACCCAATCCTTGCACAGCTGGGAAAGTGTAACATGAATTGCTAAATGGTATTTTAATTAAAAAAAAAAAACCACTGCAGCCAGATATTGGGGTAAATGCTAAAAGATCAGAGAGACAAAGGAGCAAGCTACCTCTTACCTCTAGGATTCCTCAGTCTGAAAAGCCTTATCTTAGAGGCTCCAAACTCACAAAGAGGAAACATGAAACAAATGAGGCCTAGTTCTTTGCTGTGGAAAGGATCAGGGATGTAGGGTCCCCTTTTGGTTCCAGCTTTCAGTTACAAGGGAGGACAAGCCCCACCCCCACCCCAACCCTCATTTACTGGGCAGAGACCACAAAGATCCCCGCCCAGACTCATTCTCATCTCAGATACAGATACAGAAAAAAATGTGGCTCTGAATTTCTGCCTTCGATGATGATACCATATGAAACACTTGCAAGTACGCACTGGTGTCTTCGGGAGTGAACTCTGGAAATGAAGCTGTATCGCTGCCTGTGAGGACAGGCCAGCTGAATGGAAAGTGAGCATGCATACTGGAATCTGTAGACCACATCCCGTCCCTGCAATTTTTGAACCGCGTTTGGTTTGTGTTCTGTCACGAATTCTTCAGAGTAGTTGTGCAACTGCCCCCAAGCTGCTTGCGGTGCTTGACAAACTTTATGCTCATGTTCTTAACTGGGTAAAAGGGGCCTGCTTTTGTGTGTTTGTGGGAGGCCACAGTTCTACTCAACACACTCTTCTTTTCATCTTGTGAAGCCTCCAAAGAATTGAGCTTTGCAAAACCAAAACAAGAAAATAAGACTTTCTATCATTGGAAAGGAATTTATTGTCACTTATGGTTCAAAGTTCAGTTCCAGAAGATGGACTCTAGAGCCAGGTAGCTGCCTGGTTAGTTCAATTGGTAGAGCATGAGACTCTTATTCTCAGAGTTGTGAGTTTATGCCCCATGTTGGGCACCAGAGGAAACATGAATGGCTAAATGGTTTTTAATAAAAAAAATAAATAAATAAACCCACAGCCAGATATTGGGGTAAATGCTGAAAGATCAGAGAGACAAAGGAACAAGCCACCTCTTACCTCTAGGACTCCTCAGACTGAAAAGCCTGTCTAGCCCAAAGGCCTCTAGATGAAAGGGATTCCTCAGTCAAAAAGTACCTCCAGCCTAAAAGCCTGTGTCCTCACACCTTATATACCTTTCTTGCTGGGATTAAAGGCAGGTGATTCCCAAGTACTAGGATTAAAAGGCATATGCCACCACTGCCTGGCTTCTATCTAGTGGCTTGTTCTGTCCTCAGATCTTCAGGCAAATTTTATTATGGTACACAATATATCACTACAGGAAAGTCCCTTCCTAGCTCATATTTTTGATTCTGCTCTAGCAACATTTTCACATATCTGTCTTCTTGAGTACACCCAGGTGCCTGACATCATGTCCATTTGAAGATAAATCCTTAAATGGAATGATTAAGAATACAGTCTTTCTGGATGGAGAGATGGCTCCTCAGTTAATAGTACTTGCTGTCCCCACAGAGGAATAAGGTTCAGTCGCTAATACCCCAATGTCACATAACTGCATATAACTTCATTTGTGGAATATTTGACCTCCTCTACTGTCCTCAATGATCAATGCACAAACAAACATTCAGATACATGAAATAAAACCATTTTAAAACTTTTTAAATCAATAAAATCTCTGATATCTATAAATCCTCTAGAATTATTATTACATTTTTAGTCAATGTTAAATTTCCATTTACTGTGACCAATACAAAAAACCATCATGATAGTACTAATATATATGTTATAAAGAGTATTAAAAATGCATAGCACACTTCCTAAGTAGATTCTGATACTTACATCTATTCTCTGCTGTGGTTGTCATACAGTGTGGCTATGTATAATATTTGATGTAATGCTTCTTAAAGCAATTTCATTTACATATCATTTACCAGGTCCCAGAAACACTACAATGGATTATATTAATACTACAATTTATTTTCAAGTCTTTCCTCCTAAAATTATAGTCACTATCATAACATATCAGTAATAGCCTCAGAGGAAAGGATGCTAATTTTCACTTATTACAAGTGCTTTGTTTCCCATGGAAATTAATTTTATTTGATATCAAGTAAAGGGGTTTTCAAAGTTAGTTGACTTCCAGATATGACACAGGTGTTGTACTTATGGACTCACAACAGTACCTACAAAAGACTGAGCCAGCTGAAATTATTGCATAGTCAAAGGTGTTCCCCAGGTCCAGACCTCACCAAGGGACCATTGGGCACTACTTGCTGTTGTGGGAAAGAGAGTCAGTCTTTTAGAATATGGCTACTTCTAGGTTCACCATGCTGTAGTGAATGGTCCCATACCTATTCATATATGAGCAGCTATATCTGGAATTAGTTGGTTTATTAAAAAAAACAATAGCATAAAGTTAGGGATGGGAAGTACTTTGGGGGATAGTTTGAGGAGTTTATTGGTGGAAATAGAACAGCATATTATCATATTTCATTGTTTACATGCATAAAATTCTTAAAGAATTCTTATTATGGCATTTCTTGATGAAGGAAATTATTGAAGAAGCAAACTGTAAAGAAAAACCTTAAAATGTCTGTCCAAATTATACTATAAAAGAAAATATAGGATAACAGTTAGATTACCCATCTAATTCATGTTTTTGCTGATCCAGGTTTTTAAATTATGCGTGACAAAGCTTGTGACCCACAGATAAAGTTTTACAATCATGTTTTTAACCTAAAGCAAACTATATATGCCTTCTTTTCCAGTTTTTTTTTTCTTCCTAATTCCTTTCACCCTGGTGACTTTCGAAAGTGGTTTTGTGTCCTATTTCAGACTTAATCAGTTCAGCATCTTCCCAGGCCTCATGTGAACAAATATGAAAGATCTGAAAAGTGAAGCTGCTCAATACAATGGGGGCTCATTAACATTGTTTTAACAAGCCTTAGCTTATGCAAGCCCTTGTCTAACATGCAGCTCTAATTTGAATCCACACTTCTCAGCATCGTAATGAGAGCTCTACTGAACACCAGTGTTTGTGCATATACATGAGCACTCTGCATTTAATTCCACGAGAAAACAGAAACTTTTCCCTAACTTAATTTGGATTTGGATGAAAAAATACTTCAGATAATACTAAAATAATTTGTAGTAACTCATACATGTCCAGGAAGAGACCATGTGGTAATGTAAGGCTATGTTTATTTTAAAAGGAAGAATATCTAAATTTCCATTTGGGGGAAGGATCATATTTTTTTGTTTACCATTACCTGAATAATATAATCTGTTCTAAGACGATTTAAGGAGAAGAGGATAAAGTACCTCATGAATTTATATTTTTGTGCATAGAATTATATGAACTTAATAGTAAAATATTAATTTTTGTAACTGCAAAGAAGACTAAATTATATATTGAAAACTTTAAATCATTTTAATGAGTAAATGAATCTATGAAACCACATTTAGCCAGTTGATACCTGTCTTGAATATTGTCTTGAAATATGCATTTTATACATTATAAATATTCAAATATTTAATTAAAACTACCCTACAATAAAGACTGTATTTCAGTGTTTTTACTATAAATAAAACTGTTTTGTTAATTCTAAAAATGTCTTATTTAAAAGAGTACGTTTGAAATGAACATGAAATTAACCTTAGATACATACCTAGTATTATAAACCTTGTCAAAAAATCTCATGACAAGGGATGCCATAGCTCTATGGTGGAACTAAATACAATTCGTTGACTAAATTGTTATAGCGCCAACCTGCCCTCTAAATATGTATGTTTATACCTATAAATAAACACCAAGCTTCTCTTCCCAGAGAGTGGTGGTGAATATAGAGACTCAAGCTACGTTACTGAGAATAAATTATTGATGAAAGCTCAGCCCTTAAAAGTCATTCATACTATTCATCCTCAGACTTAAGGGACATTGGAGGAGCGGTGGAACAAAAAATGGAAAAGCCCTAAAATAAGAAGGGTGTGAAATGACATCTCTAGTGTGGTGGTTTGAATATGAATGGCCTTAGGATATGAAAGTAAAGACTTTCTGTTATCTTGCCCCTTTTTTAAGGAAAACTGCTCAGGCCAGGCGGGCATCAGGTGATTCCGTGCACAACAGCCCTGAATTGTGTTTGAGACACCAAGATGTTAGAGATGACAGAACTAAGTGATACCTGTCAAGGAGAGATACAGACTGTAAGTTGAACTAGTGCAAAAGAGAGAAGTGTGTTGCAATCAGCAAATGTAGAAGGGCAATGGTTTAAGCCTTTTGGCATCAGACTTGTTACTTTAGGATACAGAGTTTGCCCTTCTGGGTTTCAACAGTCTTGCTTTGGTCTTGTATTTCCTCACCATGTCCCCATTATGCTTTTTGTTTTGTTTTGTTTTGAAATTGTATTGTATATCTGTACCATTGTGTGTTGGAAAAATGTAAATTGCTTCTGACTTGGTTTTAGAGGAAGTTACATAACAAATTGATTTGAGTTTCAAAAATGATTTTGCAACCATGAAAGATTATGGGGACTAGTAAATGCATTTTCCATTAGTAACCCATGGTAATGGAACGTGGTGATTGAAGAAGGCAAATGGCCTCTATAAGCTTGACTCCCAGTTGGTTGAGCTGTTTGAGATTAGGAAGTTTAACCATGTTGGAGGAGGTGTGTTGATGGGCCTGGATTTGAGTTTTCAAAATTCCACACGATTTCTAGTTAATTTTCTCTCTCCACAGCTTGTGGATTAAGACTGAGCAATCAGCAACTAGTCCAGTACTGTACCTGCCTGCTGGCTGTGATACTCTCCATTACTATGAATGATCATGAACTCTATCCTTTTGGAAAAAAAGAGCTCCAAAATCAACTTTTTCATTTTTAAGTTCTTGGGTCAAGTTGATTACTCACAGCAGTTGAAAAGTAACAAAGACATCAGGGCAAGAAATAGTTATTCTAATCATAATTGTACAGTAGATATAGAGCTTGCACTTGACCATAGAGGCATACCTCTTAAAACAATGCTCTTCGATACTAATCCCTTTGGATTCAAGGGGAATCAAAATAATTGCTTTCGGTTGTGTACCAATTGCTTACCTCCATCAGGATTTGGTAGATATTTCCAATCCAATTGTAACATACATGGTCCTGGCTAAAATAAGTGGGTCAAAAAATACAAACAAAAGACATGAATCTGGGAAAGAATGGTAGGCATGGGAAAAATGTGACATGAGTAGGAAAGTGATAAGAGAAGATGAGGCAGAGAGAGTAATCTGGGTATATTAAATGCATGTATACAATGGTCAAAAAACAAAATAAGTAAAACACTGCTCAATACCTAAAATATATAAAGAACACAAGAAACTCGATATTAAAAATGGGGTACAAAAATAAATGGAGGATTCTCTATAGAGGAAACTCAGATGGATGACCAACATTTAAAGAAATGTTAAATATCCGTAGCAATAATGCCAATGCAAATCAAATTTACTAAGAAATTCCATGTTACACCTGTCAGATTGGCTAAGATCAATAACACAAGTGAAAGCATGCTATTGAGGATGGGGAGCCAGAAGAACACTCCTTCATTGCTTGTGGGAATGAAAACTTGTACAGCCACTCTGGAAACCAAAATGGTGATTTCTCAGAAAGTTTTGAATCAATCTACCTCAAGATCCAGCTATACCACTCTTGGGCATATATCTAAAAGATGCTCTATCCTACCACAAGGACACTGCTCAACTAAGTTCATTGCAGCTTTATTCTTAATGGACAGAAACTGGAAACAACTTATATGGCCCTCGACAGAAAAATGGATAGAGAAAATGTGGTACATTTACACAATAGAATATTGCTCAGCTGTCAGAAAAGGCTTCATGTAATTTGCAGGCAAATGGATTGAATTAGAAAGAAAAACATACTGAGGCAATCCAAACCCAGGAAGATATATATAGTATATATTTACTTGTAAAGGGATATTAGCCATTAAGGACACAATAGCCAACCTATAATATGTAGATCCAGAGAGGTTAGGTGTAGAGGAGGAGTCTACTGGGGATGCATAGAAATCCATGAAAAAGGGATAACAGAATAGATTTTACAGGCAGAATTGGGGTGGATGAGGATGGGAGCAGAGAGGTTTCAAGCATGAGTGAGAAGGGGTGAGTGAAAGTACCAGAAGAGATGCCTTGAATTGGGAGATCTTTGGAGGGAGTCGAGGAAACCTAGCAAAGTGAAAACTTCCCATAACCTATGAAAGTGGTCCCATTGAGAATTCCTAGAAATTGGGGATATTGATTCTCAACTGCTCATCTTTTCTTGTGACACAAGGCTTCCAGTGGAATGACTGGGTTGCATTCAATTGAGTTGTTTGCAAAGCAGGCCCCATGGAAATCATCAAACAACTCAGCCTGCTTGTAAGACAAAGAATTGTTCTCCAATAACCAACAGCAGTGTGCCATTGATGAGGACAATACCTACAAAACTTGTTAGACATGCCAAAGTCTAGGTGGTAACTACATGGAGTCTTCATCCCTTTGTTCTAGTCTGTTTAGTGAGGGAAGGTACTCAGCATGATACAGAAAGAGAAACACACACAAAAAAAAACAACACAACCACAAAACCTTTTAATTACAACCTGCCCTGCCTGCAAAATATGCTAGGGCAGTGATGGCACAGAACTTGTGGCAGTAGCCAACCTATGTCTGTTTTGACTTAAAGCTGACTCTATAAGAAGGAACTCTTGCTAGACATTGCTTGGGTAACCAACAAACAAAGACTAGGTAACCTAGAGATCTAGGGTAAAACCATACTCAACCAGTCTTAAAAAAAAAGGAAAGGATCAATATAAGGACTCTTATACTCGTAGATCATTGCCATTTCCAGTTATTATGAGAGGCTTCCTACAGCAGCAGATGAGAACAAATGCAGAGACCCACAGCCAGATATTACTCAGAGATTATCTAAATGAGAAGTCCCCATTAATCCCTCCCCTTAGAGCTTGGAAATCCCATAGAAGAGGAAGTAGAAAGATTGTAAGAACTGGAAGAGAGAGAGCCCTAAGCAAGGCAAATACAAATTAACTAACGGTTCATGGTAGCTCACAGAGACAGAAACAGCAAGCACAAGGCCTACATGGGTCTTCACCACATCCTCTGCATATATATTATAGTTATTAGCTTACTGTTTTTATGGAACCCTTGACTATGAGAACAAGTGAGTAAATGACTCTTGTGCCTGTTCCTGGGACTCTCTTTCTGCTGCTGGACTGCTGTATCTAACTTGGACATGAATTTTTTGCTTCATCTTATAATTTCTTTTGTAATGTTTGGTTGTTATCCCTTGGAAGCCTATTCCTTTCTAATGAGAGACAGAAAGGGAGTGGAACCAGAGGGGAGGGAAGGTTTAGAGGAACAGGGAGGAGAAGAGGGAGGGAAAGTATTATCAGAATATATTGTATGAGAAGAGAATCTATTTTTCAATAAAAGAAAAAATAAACACTGATATCTCTAAAATTGTTTTAAATAGACTTGGCATTCTAAAAATAAATATTTTCTGGCCAAGAACATAGTTTACCTAGATAAGAAAACAGAAAATCTAATAAGGATATCATAATCATGAAGATTTTCAATATTTATATTTAAATAATATTTTTGTCTTCATATTTTATAA
The DNA here is from genome assembly GCA_902168405.1 of Peromyscus aztecus. Taxonomy (NCBI): domain Eukaryota; kingdom Metazoa; phylum Chordata; class Mammalia; order Rodentia; family Cricetidae; genus Peromyscus; species Peromyscus aztecus. The sequence goes on along the minus strand of CABHPQ010164697.1, from coordinate 4,412 downwards.
TGTACTATCAACCTGACAAATATTTTCCTTAGTTTCCTTGAGGCAGAATCTACAATATATTTTGACCCTTTGTTACCTGAAGCAAAATGAAAACCAATTAGTTACATGAACCTTCAAGCCCATTTCCTGTAATTTCCTTTTTGAATGAAAATTTCCAGTGATAACCTATTTTACTTTAAGCCAATTTTGGTTACTGCTTGTTGACATTTATTACTGTTCTAGCATCTTCTCACCACTACTGCCTAAATCTGTGAGAGTTTTCCTTCCTTAACCCCTCTCATAGTTAACTCTCTCTTCTCTTCATTTCCTTCTGTCTTTTTTTTTTCTTCTTACCCTTATCATTATTCACTCTTCCTTCTGCCTAGGGTGATCTTCTATTTGTTACTTTCTTGGCAAGATTTGATGTTCCCTCAAGTCTTTCCACAAATGCCATTTTGTCAGGTTGGTTATTTTAAAACATGACCTTTTGAATTTATATTTAGACTCATTTTACTTTTTATTTATTTATGTATGTTGTATCCGGGAATGGGTATGAGCACACAAGTTTAGGTCCCAGGGAGGGGCAGAAAGGGTAGCAGATCCTGTGGATTTGGAGTGACGGAAGGTTGACACATGAATGACTTGCATGCTGCAAACAGAACAGGTCCTCTACAAGGGCAATAAATAATCTTATTTACTAAACTATCTCTCCATTTCTAAAACAGTGTTTCTGAAAATGGAAGCTCCTAATCAACTCTAGGTCATCTAATTCCCCTTATCAGTAAGGTTTTGTCCTAATTTACTTTTAGCAAAAAATGACAATATAGTGCATGTTATTACTTATCAGTAACTACATGTTTCATTCTCCTAGCAAGAATATCTCACCAAGTATACCAAATGACATATGTGTCAATATAAGTGACACTTTGATTTTATTTATTGCTAATGTTTTTGCTATGAGTATCTGTTTCCTGAATTTTTAGAAATAAATATAAGAATGTTAATTTGTCCTTGTGTATACACATAATATTAACATTGATTCATAAACGTTTTATCAATACCTACATGATTTTCTTTAATGTTTTATGTTTGCTGTTACAATACAACTGGCATTCAATGTCTACTTATTAGATACACTTTACTATAAAACTTAAATTTATAGTTTTCCTCATAATTTTAAAGTATTATTTTGATCTTTAAGTCAATGTATTTCTTATCATTGCAGTAGAAAATGAATTTTCAAGCAGTAGTTGCCTCTACTTTTTTAGATTTCATTAAAGCAATCTTCTTAGCACAATACCTGCCAAAATTAATGTTGATAATCTAACTTACTTATTACAACTCACTTTATATTTCCCCATTTTAAGTCCTATTGAGATTCCCTGAGCTACTTTAGAACTTTATGAATGCCTTTACTGTAGGGAATGATCCTATTGTTTGCAGAACCATTATGGAATACTTCCTGTAAACTGTCTTAATCTGTTGTTATTTACTTTATTTATAATTAAAATAATGGATGCATACTTTACTTATTTGAACATTCATCTGGTTATATATGTATGTCTTTCATTTTCTATACTAGCATTTAATTATTTCTATCTTTAACTATTGATGCTTGATTGATAAAAATATATAAGTTTATATTAGCTTTTTATTTTCAGTTCACACTGGAGTTAAGGAAAAGGTTTCATTCCATTTGCACATATTCTTTTTTTAAAGATAGATGCAGGAGTAGCTAAAGTTATCATCTTGGAAATCCATAAATAAACCATGTTAAGTACCATATAAATGTCTATTTTCATTTTGGGTTGGGAAATTGTATGAACATCAGTTTTACTCTAACAGCATCAACAACAGTAATAACAAACTATGCATTTTGCAAAATCACAGCTGTTCTTAAATATTTTTGAAATCCAAGGTGGCAAGAACAATCACCTAACACGAAACTTTGAATAACTGGATTCTATTCACTCAACTTAAATTAAAACATACTAAACTGCTCACTTGCTGTGTTGATTTGTGTTTGTCAACTTGATACAATCTAGAGGATATTGGGAAGAGGGAATCTTAATCAAAAAATTGCTTCAATCAGATTACCCATTGGCAAGTCTGTGGGGGCATTTTCTTGATTATTGATTGATATGAGAGAGCTAGGCTTACTCTGGGAAACAGCACCCCCGTTTAGCAAATTGAGCAAACCCTAGAGCCCAAGGCCCTGTGTTGTTTTCCTCCATGATTCACCCTCACTATTTTCTGCTTGAGTACCTTCTCTGAATTCTTTCCTTTCATTGATTGTGTGTGATGTGGAAGGCAAGCCAAATAAACACTTTCTTGCTCAAGTTGCTTCGGCAAGATGGGCAAAATTACAGATACTATTAAGAAAATCTCTCAGTACTTAAATAACATAAAAGTGTCCTTAGTAATAAATACTATCCAATAAATATGATGAAACAAATTATAAGTATGGTCATTTCTGAGTCTCTCAGATGCAATGACCTATATACATTAGAGTATATGATTTATCTCAGGACGATTTCAAAGGCTGTCACCAATATAGGCCATAGCGCAAATGTGTTCTTCTACACTGATATCTTATGATAGCTTACAAGTCAATATGAGGTTGATTTAGAGACTCCGTGTGTTTCTTCCTGGCACTGGTTATCATTATCACTAAATTCCAAGGCAGACTCTTGTGTGAGATCTTGTTTCTATCTCCAAGCAAGAGAGCCTTGGGCCTCCCTCAGTGCCTACGTTGCAGGGAATGGCTGTAACAAGAATCACTTAGTCATCTTGAAAATGCAGTTCCAGTCATTTAATCCACTGGCACTAGGCCCAGGATCTGGGTTGTAGGCCTTTCGACTATCACTGTTTACACTGTAGTTCTCTTGATAATATGTTTCTAGTATAATGGTTGCATTTAGTTCCTTTTCCCTTCCCAAAGTGAATGGTTCCTTTCCCAATCTCTGTCTTCGGAAACCATCAGCTGGAGAACGCTGACACAGGCACTCACGTTCTTGCCACCCTTCTTCCTGGTACCCTTTCTTTTTAGGATGCTAATACCAGGCCCATGGACTCTTGTGTGCCTCTTTTGCTTTATAAAGGTAGTTTTATGCGCAAAATGTTATTCATTGTAATGTGTCTGCAGGGAGGCGATCGCCACCTGACCTTACTCAGCTGTCATCAGGATCTCTACTCACAGTGATGAGTCAGTGTATTAAAAATAACTCATGTTTAATTAAATGCATAAATTTTGCCTTTCATAAAAGAGCTCAATAACAGCACTTCCTTTCTAGGATATAATTGTGAATCTTTGCTTTAAATTTTTAAAAGCTTTATGAAATATGAATTACCTGAATGACATGTTTTAGATTAAATGGTTTCAATTTGTTAACAAAAAAGTTCCCAAAGCACAGATTCAAATAACCTTTTGAAAATGACTTGACCTCTTATGTTTCCCAAAGCAATAATTCAAAATGAATATTTGAAATACCACTGAAAATCCAATGCACAGTTTTCAAAGTTTTTATTGATAATCCTGTTTCAAGATACAATATTTTTAATCATTATAGTTGAAGCTTGTAAAATATTTATAATTTGAGTTAATGGAATTATTTGTTTATCTTTGTTCTGTGGATGATGAGTTCTAAGGCACAAAAAATCTTATCTATTAGTTCAGATTTTGAGGAAAAGCAAATCTATTATTCTTTGCAGAGTTGGTGAAAGGATCTGAGGAAAATATATTATAGAATTTTTTTAATCTATTAATCAATCTTGTATGTGACTAGTATTTGTGTTTTACTCTAACCCTCCTTCCTCATGAGTGCCTTGGAAGATAAAGTAGCATTGAGAATGTTATTGAAGAGCAAATATTGTCAGAACAGAGACAGATTATGGGCCTGTAGTACCAACATTAAAATCTGTTTTATGTATAGATACGGTCATATTCATTACAGTCTGTGTGAAACATGCAGGTAAATTTTGATAAGGTTCTCAAATTTCTAATAATCCCTACAACTGGATAAATTAAATTTTTATTTTTAATTTATTTTATGTTCATGGGTGTTTTTCATGTATACAAATCTCCATTCTACTGTGGGCCTGGTATCTGGTGATTGAGGAAGACAGAAGAGGACTTTGAAATCCTAGAACAGGAGTTACAGATAGCTTTGAACCATGCTGTGGCTGCTGGGAATCAACCAAGAGTCCACTTCCAAAGCAGAAACTATTTTCTAACAACTGAGCCATTTCATCAGCCCATCAGCCCCATAAACATAACTTTATTTGTAGACCTTGATAAGGACATTTAAAATTTCCAGAACAAAATAAAAAAAAAACGAAAATTAAACAAATCATAACCACATGGTTATTAGGTGTACAAAATGACCTCATCTGAAAATTAAGGAAATAAATTCATTATTATACATACTAACTGG
>CABHPQ010164696.1:12995-40133 GCA_902168405.1 Peromyscus aztecus | reverse complement strand
GACTGGTCTAGACTGAGACCCATGCCTCAGGAGTGAGCCACCCCTGACATTGCTTGGAGTGACAGGACCCAGAGGCTGGTTTGCCCAGAGACCTAGGATAGACCCAAACATGACTGGCAAAAAAAGAAAAAAGAAAAAAAAAAGTCAATGTAATGATACCTAAGGATATTCTGCTATACTCATAGACTGGTGCCTAGCCCAATTGTCACCAGAGAAGCTTCATCCAGAAACTGTTGGAAACAGATGTAGAGACCTACATCTACAGGTCTTTTCTGTCATGCCCTTTGCTTGGTTTTATGACCCAAGATAATCAGGTGTATGTGAGGGTGAGCTCAGAATCTCCAAATGGGCACACAACTGAATGTGATAACTCCTATTCTCCAAGAAACCATCAGTGGTGAACTAAACATTTTACCCATTTTTTTTTTTAAGATAAGGGCTGTCTAATAGGAATATGAGCTAAGTGTGAGATCATACATCTTCTAGGACCCAAAGTCTAAATGCATATGATATTCATTTATTTCTGGTTTGTTATATATTGAGCTCAATTAAACCAAAATATTTTAGTATATAATCAGTCTTAAAATTTTTACTAGGGCCAGCAAGTAGTCAAAGACATTATTGCCAAGCCTGATGACCTGAGTTCAATTCATAATCTCCTATGATAGAAAGAGAGAAGTGACTCTCAAAGCCATGTTGTCTGTTTTTCTCTATACACACATGCTGGGTAGCACATGCATGCTCCCCTCCATATACATATACTTGCTCACACAATCAATCAATCAATAAATAAATGTAATTTAAAATGTTATTAGTGATATTAGGAAGTAATGAAGTCAGGGACTGGCCCAGAGGTCACCTAGGCTATCTTAAACAGGAATAGGGACCTACATCAGGCAGTGGAGGAGATGGGGACCAGCCCAAAGGTGACTCAGGTTAAGACATATAATTGGGAGGACCCATATGAGACAGTAACAGAGGTGGAGAGCCACCCACAGGTGGAGTGAAATGAAATACAAACTGAAGCAAGGTCAAATTACAAAGAGTGGCAGGTAGCTCAGTATCCCATGATCAAAGAGCACATAGGGTACAGTTGATTGGACCACTGAGTAATTTTTTTTACCTCATCTAAGCAAACTGCCATAAAAAGTCAACTCTGGGAATCAGAAGAACCACTACATCCCACTTAGGGAAATAATTTGGACCAACTTCCACTGTGAGAAGAAAGATGACTTGGAATATCTATATCTATATCTATATCTATATCAATCTATCTATCTATCTATCTATCCATCTATATTTTCATTCCACATGTGCAAATCCTAACAGAAACAAAAGTAACATGAAAAACCAAGACAGCCTGCCTTTTCCCAAAACTACCAAGCCCACAGAAATAGCTTCCAGTGAGCATAATTTAGATGAAATGACAGACAGATAATTTGAAATAATAATTATAAATATGTTCAAAGAATTCAAAGAGGTAATGTATAACTTTCAAGAGAACACACACAATTAGGTGAAGGAAATAAGGAAGTCAGTTAAACATAGGAAAACAGAATTCAATAAAGAAACAGAAATACAGAAGAAAAGTCTAACCAAAATGATGGCGGAAGTAAAAGGTTAATAAAACAATGAAAGTCTCATCACTACAATAGATCATGTATAAGCCAGAATATTAGGCCTTGAGGCCAAATTAGAGGAATGGGACTGACTTTTCAGGGAGAATCAACAATAAATTTTAAAAAATGTGAAGAGAACATGGAAAAGCTTTGGGAACCATAAAAATACCAAAAACTATGAATTATGGGCATAAAAGAAGAGTTGCTGGGCGGTGCTGGTGCACACCTTTAATCCCAGCACTTGGGAGGCAGAGCCAGGTGGATCTCTGTGAGTTCAAGGCCAGCCTGGTCTACAGAGCGAGATCCAGGACAGCCAGGGCTACACAGAGAAACCCTGTCTAGAAAAACCAAAAAAGAGAGAGAGAAGAGTTCCATAGCCATAGAAAATACTTTCATTAGAATTATAGAAGAAAATTTCTCAAATTTAGAGAAAAAGATAGCCTTCTGAGCATAAAGGTATACAGAAAACCAAACAGATAGAGGACTAAAAAGAAGCTCCCCATGCCATATCATAATTGCAACACTCAAAAGACAGATCCAAGAAACAGTATTGAAAGCTCCAAGAGGGAAGGGTCAAGTCACATGTAAGACAGGCCAATCAGAATTACAGCTAATTGTTCAATAGGAACAGTCAAAGCCAGGAAAACTGGAAAGAGGTGTCTTAAGCTTTGAAGAATAACAGTTGCCAACCCAGACTATTATACTCAGCAAAATTATCTGTCATAATTGAAGGAGCAACAAAAGTATTCCATGATAAAAACAAAATAAAGGAATGTCTTGTTCCTGTGCTTAACTCTAACAAGGATACCAGAAGAGATATGTGGTCCGAAAGAAAAGAATGAACACACTGAAACTTAGAAGGAACAAAAAACAATACAAGAATAATTAAGCAAATGAGGACCAAAACCAAAAAAACAAAAACAAAAACAAAAAAACACCACCACAAATCAACATAATGAAAAGAATTAATACACACCTTTCTATTAAAACTCTGAATATTAGTGGCCTCAAGCCCCCAGCAAAAGACATGGACTAGAATACTGGACTAGAAAACAGAATACATCCCTTTACTTCCTCCAGGAAGCATACCTCATCAACAAAGACAGATACCATAACTTTAGGGTAAAAGGATAGACATGATATGTAAAGCAAATGGAACCAGGAAGTCACCAGGCATCACCACTGCACTGGCTAGTTTTGTGTGTCAAATCGACACAAGCTAGAGTCATCAGAAGAAGAAGCCTTAGTTGAGGAAATGCCTCAATGAGATCCAACTGGAAGGCATTTTCTCATTTAGTGATCAGTGGGGGAGGGTCCGGCCCATGGTGGGTGGCGTCATCCCTGGGCTGTTGGTCCTGGGTTCTATAAGAAAGTAGGCTGAGAAAGCCATGGAAGCAAGCCAGTAAGCAGCTCCCCTCCATGGCTTCTGCATCAGCTCCCATCTCCTGGATCCTGCCTTGAGTTCCTGTCTGACTTCCTTCAGTGATGAACAGCAATGCTGAAGTGTAAGCCTAATAAGTTGTTTCCTCCCCAACTTGCTTTTTGGTCATGGTGTTTCCTCACAGCAATTGAAACCCTAAGACAACTATTCTACTACCTGACAATATAGAATCAAACCCAAACTAGTTAGAAGAGAGAAAGAAGATCCTTTCATACTAAAGGGATCAGTCTGTCAAACGGTCATTGCAATCCTAAGCACATGCAGAGCAAACACAGGTGGACCCAGATTCACAAATCAATACCACTAGATGTGGTCAGAGATTAATTACAATACAATAGTGGTGGTGACTTCAACACTCTATTCTCGCTAGTACATGGACATACAGACAAAAAACAGAGAAACTGAGTTCAATGACATCACAAGTCAACTGAACCTAGCAGATATCTACATCATATTCCACCAAATACTACACAGCCTTTTTTTTTCCCTCAGAAAACCATGAAACAATCTCTAAATAAGTCACATATTAGGAACAAGGCAAGGCTCAACAAGTACAGTATAAATTAAATAACCTCTTGGATTCTATCTGACCACAATGGAATAAAGCTACAAATAAAGCTAGAATAAAGCTAGAAACAAGGAAGACGACAGAGAATCATGGGGATTAAATGACAAACTATTCAATGATCACTGAAGGAATAAAGGGGGAAGTAGAGTAATTCATGAAACTGAATGAAAATGAAAATACAATATATCAAAACCTGAGGGATACAATGAGAGCTGTCCTACAAATAAAGTCTATAATTGTAAGGGCCTAAATTAAAGGGAAACAAATCAGAGAACTCAAATAAGTTAATGATGCATCTTTAAGCACTGGATAAACAAGAACAAATAAAGCATAAAAGCACTAGATAGGAAAAAAAAGACAGAAATATTAAACAGAAACAATCAATTAAAAATACAACTAATACATTTTTTTAAAGAAAGGGTTCTTTGAAACAGAAAAAATAGACAAATACCTAATCAAAGTAACTAAAATGAAGTGAGAGAAAAACCAAATTAATAAATGTAGAGGGGGCGGTGGTGGTGCACGCCTTTAATCCCAGCACTCAGGAGGCAGAGCCAGGTGGATCTCTGTGAGTTCGAGGCCAGCTTGGGCTACAGAGTGAGTTCCAGGACAGGCTCCTGGAACTGCACAGAGAAGCCCTGTCCCAAAAAAAAAAAAAAAAGAAAAAAATAAATAAATGTAAAGACAGAAAGGAAGATACTGTGGTAGATACTAATGAAAGTTATAAAAGCAGAGGACTTTATCTTAAAATAAAACAAATCTGCAGTCCTTTAAACTGGAAAACCTAAAGGAAATGAATGAATTTCTAGATGAAATGACCTATCAAATAAAACTAAGATGGTAAAAAATGATTTTGCCAGATTTACAAAAAACAGTTAAAGCAGTAATAAAATAAAATCTCCAGCCCCCTCTCAAAAAAGGAAAAAAACAAAACAAAACAGGGTCCAGATCGATTCACTGTAGAACTCTGCTAGACCTTCAAAGGAGAACTAACACCAAATCCTTCTCAAATCATCCAATGAAAACAAAACTAAGGAACACTTTGAAACCCTTATTACAAAGCAATCATTATGCTGATACCAAAAATCAGATAAAGACATGGGAAAAAAAGATTATAGACCAATCTCCTCTAGTATCAAAATGATCAAACCAAATCAAATACCACACACAAAGGTCATCACAATCAAACTGAGGCCCACTGTCCACATCATCTCTGGTACAACTTTACCCATATGGAGGCTTAAGTCAATGGGCATAAAATTTTTATCTCTTTAGTAGTTAATTAAATGATTTCTTTCTGTGTCTCAAGTGTAGGAAGGATTTTTGTTTATCTGATATTAATTATAAAATAAATGGAACAAGATATCTGAACTCCTGGGGTTGGGGATTTAGCTCAGTGGTAGAGCACTTGCCTAGCAAGTGCAAGGCCCTGGGTTTGGTCCTCAGCTCTGTGGAAAAAAAAAGATATCTGAACTCCTAATATTTTATAATTATGTTTCTCTTCCAAAAAAATTGCTCAGCTCTGAAAATCTGGGCTTTTTTTAATATATATATGTATACTTCTGCATCCTCAGGTAGGTGCAATCCTCTTGGTGTAATACCAAGAATTTAAGGAATAATTTCAACAAATAAGCCAATTTATAATGAATGGTTAGTTTATTATCTATTCTCAGTATCTACACTATACAGATTTTGATAAAAAGTTGTAGGCTTTCTCAAATTTTACTGCATAGAGCCATGCAAATCGTATGTATAGAATATGATATTTATATTGTTTTTCTCTGAAGACATCTAACTTGCATATATGAGCAATATTCATACAAAATTAATCTCACTCATGTGCATACTGATCTTGGAAGCCAGAAATACAGTCAGTGTTAGAAATTGAGACCATTTTTAAATAGTATTAAATATCAATGAGACTAGTATCAGTTCTTACATATCACATGAAAATCTCATGCTGGCAGAATCATACAAATCAATTTCTTTGTACAGTACTTGCCAAAGAAGTCAATTGCAAGCCTAGGAGCAGGGCCTGGAAAATGGAAATCACAAGCCTTTTACTTTTAATAGACATTTCATTTAAAAAGACACATATCAAGAAAAGCTGTTATCAGATTAGTGCCATACAAGAATAGACAAAGAGACAGTTGTCCGACTATTTGAAAGTCTCGGTAAGAGAGCTTCCTCACAGGACACTATCCAGCATCCAACATCCTCCACCGAATAGGACCAATCTATAGGAATGTCACAGACAGCAAAGATGGTGACTAGGGGACTTGAGCCAAAACAGACAAGCAAGCAAAGCAAGCAAACACACACATACACACATGTGCACACACACACACACACACACACTCGTGCACACAAACAAATACCCAATGAAAGTTTTGGGCATGGATAATTCCCAATTTAGGCTTAAGGTAAATTACCTGATTAGAATTTGAAGTTACGGTTAGATGAAAAGGTTTTTGATAGTAGCATGGTTTTTAACCACTCACTGTTGCTTTTGTTCTTACTGTTAAGGCTCAGTTTCTGCCAGACAAGACATAGACACACACACACACACACACACACACACACACACACACACACACACAAAATGTAAATCGAGGTGAATCATGGCAGTTAAAACTGGTGAACAGTAGCCTGTTTAATTAAAGCAGATGTCAATTCTGTAAAATGAATGAGGTACAGGTTAAATTAAGCTGGAAGTCCCCAACCCATTCAACTATCCAGGTTTTGGCAAACAGAATGATTTTAGTATCCCAAAGAAGTATTCCACTGTAGAAACTTAGAAGTGTTAAATATTGTTTCCTCTCAGAAACATGTCTATCTGTTCACAAGATTCTAAAATTAATCTTCAGAATTATCATGCATACATTTGACTTTCAAGTTCACACACACAGAGCACCTTGCTGATTAATTAAGCCCTCCAATGTCTATTTACACATTTCACATTTTGTCTGATTCTCACTCAATTTTGCTGCTCAGCATCAGCATGCTAATTGAGAGACAGAAAATGCTCATTAGGGAAACATGACTTAGAAAGAGAAGTCCAGGGACAGAGGGGGAAGCCAGATGAGGTTCAGTGAAGATCTCATTAGGAGAGAGCTGCCGAACATTCATGAGGAGCACTGGAGAAAACGCCACAGCAGCTGGGCATTTAAGTGGCCCAACCTGAACCTCACTTTTCCACAAAGCACCTGATTTCTTGTTGGAAATAGTGTAGCCAAAAAATAATATCACAAAAGACCCTATTGAAGTGGCCTTATGAAAAACAACTGAAAATAAATACCATGCTCTTCAAATAATGTCAGGTAATTTCCACTTGTACTAGGGCAGTAAATTGAGATTTTTTTTGTATTTATTAGCTTATGATTTTCACATAGTGCGTATATAGATTAGAGGAAATGATGTGGTTAATAAAAAATATAAGTGTTTCTTGACAGAAAAGAGCTGAGGAAAGGTAATAAAAAGTACACAAAATAAAATATTTCATAAAAATGATTTGAATCCAAAGAAAATATGGTGACAAGGTTTTTTGTTTGTTTTGTTTTAAAATTCTTTTAGATCTAGAACAATTTAAAAATGTATGCAAAAGGGGGAGGGATGAAAAATCTAGAATCAGAGCAACTATAAAGACACTGACTGGAACACGTGAAACTATAAAAGTAAAACCTCCAAATTGAGGTCATGGGAACATGTGTCTCTGTGGTGGTATTGTGTTCCCTGAAATATTGTGCACTCTAATAAACCTATTTGGGGTCAGAGAACAGAACAGCCACAATATCAAACATAGAGGTTAGGCAGTGGTAGCACATGCCTTTAATCCCAGCATTGCAGAGGCAGAGATCTGCCTGGATCTCTGTGTGTTCAAGGATACAGCCAAGCATGGTGACTCACGCCTTTAATCCCAGGAAGTAATGGCAGGTGGCAGAAAGGTATTTAAGGCATGAGGATGAGGAACTATAGCCTGGTTAAATTTTTTAGGCTTTTGAGCAGTAGTTCAGCTGAGATTCATTCTAGATGAGTACTAAGAGGCTTCCAGTCTGAGGAAACAGGATCAGCTGAGGAATTGGCAAGGTGAGGTGGCTGTGGCTGGTTCTGCTTCTCTGATCTTCCAGTGTTCACCCCAATACCTGGCTCCAGGTTTGTTTTTATTAATAAGACCTTCTATGATTCGTGCTACATGTCTCCTCTTTACACAGAGGCAAGGACTGAGGAAATTAGTGGTGGGTATCTGACTAAACAAAACTAAAGCTGACTGGAGAAGAACTGGAGATCATAAAAAGATGGTTTTAGTGATACATTTTAAAATTTTTCACAGGAAGGACCTAGAGAGGATAGACCCTTATTTTAATTAAGTCTCTATATGCCAGAAGAGTTTGGGGGTCACATTGGAGATTCCTTTCAGCCTCTCCTCTCCTCTGCATCACTTTAATTTGTGGCTTGTTCAAAGCTCCCCTAACTATCTGGCATGTGTGGGTGTGAAGACCTGGCCAAGAGTCTTTTAAAGAGACAAAAGGTTCTGGTGTAGCCCCATCCCACATCTATCATGTACAACATGGGGAGTAAGACCCTGATACAGACCCTAGGGAAGAAAACAGAAGAGAAGGTTACATCTCACCAGCCCTAGCAATACAGCACTGATATGTGTGGACTGAAATGTAAGCTCTATCTAAAAATGAGTTGGCCAACAGGCTTATTTTCAAGTGCTATCTGTGATTCATCCAGGCGGCTGCTGAAGTGGGGGACTTCTTTGGGAAAGATTCCTAGGCTAAGTCTTGGAGGAGAGGCAAGACATACTGAATAAATAAAGGTGGTGCTAAGAGAAGTCACACTGAACATATATTTGTCACCCTTCACATTGAATATTTACCTAGACAGATCTTGTGCTGTTGTTCACAGTGTAGCCCCAAAGAAAGTGCAACAAAAGATTAAACTAACATATAGTACGAGGAACAAAGGGTATGGTGGGTGGGGGGGAAGAGGGAGAGAGAGAGGGAGAGGGAAAGGGAGAGGGAGAGGGAGAAAGAGAGCAATCATAACTAGAGATGGAGGGTCTATTTATAGAAGAAAACTTTTAAAGTACACATTCTGGCACTGTGTGTGTGTGTGTGTGTTCGCGCGCACGCGCGCATATTCAAGGCTTTATACGTGCTAAGTAAGCATCAGCAAATTACATCTCTAGTCCAAGAATATACACATTTTTGGTTTATTTACACTTAGGAGTTCTATTAAACAGTCCACCGCTAGTAGATTGGATTTTTTTTCCTCTTAAAATAATAACTCAGTGAAGAAATCCATTTGTATATATGCCCAATTATGTAAATTACTTAACGTTTATATAATTATGTGAATTACTTGCTCACTATCTTCATAATTAATATCTCTGCAGCCAGCTGTGAGGGTTTGGCAGTCCTTGTTCAACCGCAGCTGTTTCCCCCAAATTTCAGTGGCTCCAGCTTCCAGTTTGCCAGGCACCCCACAAAGAAAGACAAGGAAGTCTCTCTGTAAGAAATCTTGAGGTCCTGGCTAACCACAGAAACAAATGGCCTATTTTGAGGCACACTTCACTGAAAAGAATCCAAAACCGTCAGTTATACCTACAAACATTTTGCCAGTGCCTACATTAAGACATCTTACTCTAATAATCCAATCCTCCTTTGATAGCTCAATTTTTGAATAGTTTACTTAAGGAGTTTTAACACGTACTTGTGTTTCTTATATTGATTAGAAAGTCTGAGGGCTAATGAGACCACTGCTCATAACCCTGCTGTCCACCATAATTCACGGGAACACGTGAAACTGGAAGAAATCTTCTAAACCCTGGGGAGATAGTGTTTGCAGTTAATTTTAGAATTCTACTTTGGTGTGTGTGGTGTGTCTTGAAGTCCTGAGGTTAAGAGAACATATATCTGAACTGCTCAGTGTCACATTACTGGACCCCTGTGTTATTCAGCTCCCTGACAAGTCCACTGTTTACAAGTACTGTGAGCTACTGTGGAAACATCAATATATGTCTCAGTAGGGAACTCTCTCATCTTGGCAAGAAGCACATGAAAGAGAATCAGCAGACCCTTTCTTATATTTGAATTTAAATGACCAGCTGAAAGATGGCATCTTTTCACCTGTAATTGGACTGAGAAAGGACCAGCCAAGAGGAAGGCTTCCCAGCTGGTGTTCCAGAACACTTGTTAGCCACTTCACTCCTGGCCACCACAGATCTGATTGGATTTAAACGTCTTGAGCTTTCTGTAACTTTTGATGAAGAAATGCACACCTCCAAATGAAACGCTGGGAGAAACAAGCTTTGGGTTTTCAAAATTAAGGATTTCTAAATCAATAAATCAACCACAGAAAAAGAAATCTACTCATTCCAAACTCATCTTTCAAGGATCATCTAGTAAAGCAAAGGTCCGAAGCTTTGACTTTTAAAAAATTGGAGCATCTTGTAAAAGATATGTGAGAGGTTAAGGGGTAAAGCTTGCTACAAACCAGACATCTGACTTTGCCCCTGTGTCTGGGTCAACTTCAGGTTGTAGCTACCAAACACCTCTCTGCACATTTCATTAAGAGTAGCTGTTGTCCTTTGGGCAATATTGAGAATATTACATACTGGCCAAGAAACAAAGAAGTTGGAGAGAAATAAGGAAAAAAAATTGCAAACCCAAATCAAGGAGTCTATCTTATGTATAGATAGGAAAGTATTACAGGGTGGGATGGGGGACAGGAGAACTGCTTATTTCAGAGAGGACAGCTGGACTTAAACAGTTTTATTTTTTAGCTATAGAAATGAAACTAACCTTTTCAACAATTCTTTAACATCCATTTTGTCCAATCATCCTTTCAATGGTTAAGAAACACTTTCTGTGGCATAATCCAGTCATGGTAAGATGCTGGAAGGACTGTGCTAAAAGGAATTTCCTTCTGCAACAGCAATGACTAAGAGGGTCCAACATACTGAAAATAGGAGTTTTTATAACTTGTTACAGGTAGAAAGGTTGAGTTGAGGTCATGGTGGTGCATTCCTGTAACACCAACACTTTGAAGGAAAAGTAGCACTGTGACTTCAAGCATTGCCTGAACTGTATATGAGGTGCAGATTAGCCTGAGCAACACAATGAGACGATCTCTCTAACCCCATCACCTTCAAAGGGAGAAAAGTCTAGTTTCTGAATAGGGATGAGGAAATATGAGAAACAAAAATAATTCTTTCTTATGGGGTTGGTTTAGAAGAAGTATTTTATAGGAATTATTGCTTCCTGCCAACAAAACACTAGACTAGAAAAATAGCACTTCTGGGCTTACTGGAAGGAAAACTCACACAATCAATAAAACTTAAGTGGCCAGATAGAATGGTCAAGATGAGGCCAGAGGGTTGGCCACGCTAGTCATAAAACTAGGCAAATGAGATAAACAGCATCACTGACTCCCAGGCGTGGTGGCCTAAGGCAATATTCCTTGATGGAATGGCTTGTTTTTAATAATAACAACTTATACTAAGTGTTTCGTAGGCACTGGCTCAGTGTCAAAGGTTTTATAAGCATTGCCTCATGTTTCCACTATATCAGCCTGATGCAATAGAATTGCAAATATCATAATCTTTTAAATACAGGAGAATCAAGCCTTTGTGAGGTTATGTAACTTGACCTTGATCACATCTTAAGTGCCAGAGACAGAATTTGAACTTACCTTTGATTCTAAAAATCTCAGTAGCACATTTTCTACATTTTCAGAGCTGTACCGTGGCTTAAGATGACAGTGAAATCTGAAGGTACACCTGCCAAATGCAGTATAAGAGGAAGGCATGGGTTTCCTGCTAGTTATTCTCAAAGCGAACCCAGTAGAGTTGACACAGTACAGTAAATAAAAAAAAAATACATGGCCAATATGAATGGTGTTAACCAGAGTAATTCAGGCAGAAAGACTTATATTTTTAAATTTCAACATCAGAAAACAATGCAGATGCCCAAAGACAGACAGCAGCTTTCCTGCTCTGTGAATTTTACTGCTAGAAAAGAACATTGGTCTATCAGGGAAAACTATGAATTTGACAATTAGATGGCACATCTTAGATTTCAAGGATAAAGACTAAGGTTAGGTCATAACATTCATGACCATTGCTCAAATGAAAGTTTCTGAGCTTGCATAGACCCCTAGGTAAGTGCTCAGCACCTTTGCAAAGATAGCTTTTGCTACATTCTGGCAGATCCACAACTTACTCCTATTGTCCTGGGTTCCACACAGAAACTCAGGACAGTGTGGATTCCTTAAAAAGGAAGACACTGGCATCAAAGAAGAGAAAACTGGAAAATGAGAATGATTAAAATTCCCTTTGATACTTGATACTAGAATCAAAGTCATAGTAGAATGTCAGCAGCCCCAGTACCCAACCTCTAGGTTTACATTCTGCCTAAACCAATGAAGATTTATTCTCTTTCATTATTATGAAATGATGGTCATTATTTTTCATAATTATGAATTTTGATTATATCTCTAGAATACTTATAGATAATATATGTAGGATACCCATGAATCATTAATGAGATTTAACAATAATTCCTAAACCGTGAATGTTATAAAAACAAGTTTGAAACATTAGAGCTTGCATATGCTTGTCAAGGTGACCTCTTCCTTCACTTTTAAACTTTGGTAACTTGTACCACTGTGAGAAGACTACACACTGACTATCCAAGGTCTTCTGCCACTAGTTAAGGGCCACCCTTTCCATGCCAGTGGTTTTCATTTCTAAAATGAAAAATAGACAATTTTTTACTCAGGGAACCCTCAATTCTTAGAAAATTTGACCAGAATCACAACATGATATAATTGATGCAGAGCCCAAGGCCTAAAGCTAGTAAAGATGACATAGACGGATTAGGGAGAAATCAATTAAGGTCTAGACAAACAGAAAAATATCAGCAGCATTGAACTAGAAAACAAGAGGTGGTGACTAGAGAGTGGGGTGTCTGAATTAGGGTTTTTGAAACAAAATGATTTTGTATTATAACAGTATGATAGGGCTGAGCTGTGTGGCACTGGAGGGTAAAAGATGATTCTTCATGTGAAAGACTTAGGTAGCCTGGGCTCCAGTGATCAGTGGGCTGACCAATGAGATGAACTAAGTTGGAAAAGAAGGTTGGATGGTTAAGGAAGACTCTAGAATGGAAACAAGAGCTAAGTGCTCAACTTAGCTCCCATAAATTTTGCTCTCATAGAGAAGTAAATGATTTTGCTCCCATAGAGGAGAAGTAAATGATTTTGCTCCCACTGAGGAGAAGCAAATAAAACTCAAGAAATGAAAGTTGAGGGAAAAGTCAATTGCTACTCAAGTCCCAATCTTGAAGTGAGTAAGATTTGACTGAAATAAGCAGAGATCAAAGGAAAATCTAGAACAGGAAGGCAGATAATTTGGGGTTGGTCAAATTTTGGGTGGGTTTCAAATTTCAAACAAGAGTATTCAGAGAAAATTCCAAGAAGTCCTTGAGGACTTCTCTTTCATGGAGATAAGCTGACTGATTTTGCTGTGATTATGCTTTGGGCAGCAGCAGTATTCTCTAGGCAATGGGTAGCTCTCATGAGTTTGAGATCTATGCTTAGTCCTGATCCATTTGCTCAAGAACCATGCTGCACAACCAGGATGATGGTCATGGTGGTGGAGTCTGTGTGAAGTGTGATTGTGTTACTGGACAGGTATGAGGGATGAGGTCAGATGCAGTCTTCTGGAGAAGTCCTCTAAAGAGATTTCAGAATCCATGAGGACCAGCCTTACATGCACAGGTGTTCAGGACAGCATATGACAGTAGAGACAACCTGGCCTTGCCCTCATGTGTGCCAGCTGATGCCCTAAAGTCAACAGTGTCATTCAACAGAGACAGGCATCGGAGTCTAAGAGAACACATCCAAAATAACACTGTCACTTCAAAACTGACAAATCAGCGAGTGTGTATAATTGGGCAAAATAAATCAGTCATTTTTCATGACCAAGTTCCATATCAAAATGATCTAGAGTCTTCCTTTGAAATTTCATGCTCATAACACCATGTTGTAAATACAGAGTCCATCTCCCTCTGCTCATTTTCTCTGGACAAAAAATTTTCCCACTGCAAAATGAATGAAGAGCACAACAAAACTGCACTCTAAGCATCAAAGCCTGGTGACTTCTTCAAGCCCCCGTGGTATTTACTTGCTATGCAAGCATTCTCTTCTCCCATGCTCCCGTTTCCATAGTAGCTATCACAGGTATGAGGCACTGTGGAAAGGGAATGTGTCTTGATATCTTGATATCTATTGTTAGCCAGTGTGACTGGTTGCAGAGGGTGAGGTGCTTTGTTCTGATTTTACAGTCTCTCTTTGTTTTCCAGACTGGATGGGAACTTGTTGTGTGGTCTAGGCTGGTTTTGAACTTATAATCCTTCTACTTCGTTGTCTATATGCTTGAGGTTAAAGTCAGATGCCTAGATGCCACCATATCTGACCCTTTTGCAGATATGAAATGATTATACGATCTGTACCAGAATGATCACATTAGGGGAAGACTACAGATGAGATAATTATACAGAGGATCATTTGAAGAGGAAACATTATGTCTTAATGTGACATCTGATCATGCAAGGCTGTGAGTGGAATTCAGAGGCCGGATGGAGTAGTGGGGGAGATGAGTGCACAGCCCGTGAATTATTATCTTCTGTCAACTGCAAATTCAAAGGCTAAATATTCATTTGCCATGCTTCATGCTCTCTGATGACACTCTTCAGGTAGAGAAAATGTTGACAGGGCATTATTCCCTAGTAAAAATGAATGGGGCTTGTGAAAATCAAATTCACTCATGGACTGTAAATACATTCTCATAGCTTAATAGTCACTAATTACTTATAGTCAATGACTAGTCTAGCAGGTAAATAAAGCACTTTGCAATTTCAGCAAAAGCTTCACACTAGGTTCTCTCCTCAAAGGATATAAAAAAGAGGTGAAATCTGTGTTCTCAGCTTCTTTTAGTTGAATGTCTTTTATAGCCTATGACCTCTTATTTCACATTTATCAATGGTTTCATCAAGATTTGCCTTTAAGAAAGAGTCTACACAGCATGGGGATGGCTCAGTAGGAACAATACTTGTTTGACAAGCATGAGGATCCAAGTTTAATTCCAGTACCTGTATAAAAGTGCCAGACATGGGGATGCATGTATGGTTCTGCAATCTTAGGGCATACGTGGCATTGGGAGAATGACACAGGGGACATGCAGATCCCTAGAATTCACTGGCAAGCAAGTCTAGCCAAATGTGAACACTGGGTTCAGTGAGAGACCCTGCCTTAAAAGTAGGGTAGAGAGTGGGTTGATGAAAACACCCAACAGTGACCTCTGTCCTCCATATTCACATGTATAGGATATACATGCACACACACACACACACACACACACACACACACAATCACACCACACACAGATGTAAAGCAACTAGCTTCCCCTAACATTTCAAATGGCACAGCAAACCTTGTACTAGAAAATGAGACAATGCATTTCAGTGAAAAGGAGCAGTGGTGGATCTTGAGCCATCCATATTGACATGGGGTTGACAACTGTTTTATTATCTGCTATATACATGTTGTCAGGGATAGCTTAGTCTTTGCTATCTTTAATTCCTGTGTACATGAAATGTAAATCATCATGCCCAGAACAACATTACCTGGGGGGAGCTTCATATCTGTAAAAATAAAAGCCTTCCCTCTGGTTCTGCAGAAGGAACATCTTGAATTCACAGACTTCCAAGAAGAGTGCAGCTCAGACTTCAGCATTCCCCTCTCCCTATCCTAAATAACTTTATATAGTGCACACACTTTACCACAGCACATGACAGCCCTATGCAGGTTACTTTACAGGGTCGATAGGGCAATTAAAGGCAATGACTCATTGGAGCATAATATTATCTATCTTGGGGCTTGTCTTTCAGTCAATGGAAACTCATGTTTCCACTGATTTATTTATTATATATTTATTTATCTTTGAAACAAGGTCTCACTCACTGTGTCACCTTGGCTGGCTGTGCGTCCCTGCATATAACATGTGTATGGCATGTGTAAACATATGTACATGTTAGTGCTGGTGGGAGTGCCTTAGTGTGCATGTGGAGGTCAGAGGATAACCTTTGGTCTTGGTCCTCTCTTTCCACTTTTAGACAAGGCTTGCTGTTCATGGTTGTGTATATCAGGCTAGCTGGTCTGCAAGCTCCTGGGAATTTCCATGTCTTTGCTTCCCATCTTAGTATACAGACTAAGATTACAGACTGGTACAATCACACGTGGCTTTATGTGGATTCTGGAGATTCTAGCTCCTGTCTCCATGCTTGTGTGACTTATCCACTAAGCTATTGTCCTAACCTCATACTAGCATTTTCTATATCATACTTTTATGTACACATAAAAGCACTGCTTCTTCCTGAAAGGTCTTCAACATGATTATCAATATTTTAAAAAGGTAATCCCCAATACCATATAAATCAGACAATAAAGTGTTTCTAAAATTTTTATTTAAAAACTTTTTTACATGCAGTATATTTTCATATTCTTTCCCCTCCTCCAACTCTGTGCAGATCCTCTCTACCTCAATAATTTCATATTCTCTCTCTTTCTCTGTAAAAATAAAAAAAAACATAAAATGAAAGAAAACGTCAAAACAAACAAAAAACCCAGTAAGACAAATGATATTAAATCAAGACAAAAAGGACACAAAAATAAACACAGAGTCTGTTTTACATTGACCAACCACTCCAGAGTCTGAGGACTGCCCTGGAATGTGGTTGATATACTCAGTGACACTCTATTGGATAAAACTGCTTTTTCCCCTTTCTAAGCAGGTATCAATTTCAGTGGGATCTAGAACTAAACAGAGAGTTCTTAAAAGATGAAAAAATGGCTGAGAAACACTTAAAAGTTGTTCATATATATGGCAAATTCAAACTAACTGAAGATTTCATCTTACCCTGGTCAGAATGGCCAAGATCAAAAAAAAAAAAAAAAAAAAAAAAAAAAAAAGAAACAATAAAATGCTGGTGAGGATACAGGAAAAGGAACATTAGTGGTGAGGCTGCAAACCTCTACAGCTGCTGTGAAAATCAGTGTGGAGTCTCCTCAAAAAGCTGAAACTGATACACCACAAGATGAACTATTCCACCCTTGAGCACATACCTAAAAAGGTCTCACTACAGAGCTACTTGATCATCCATGTCCATTGCTGCTCTACTTCTAATAGCTAGAAAGTGGAAATAGCCTAGATGCCATCAGCTGATAGGCAGATGATGAAAATGTGGTGCATCTACAGAACAAAGTATCCTTTAGTTGTTAAAAAACGACACGATGAAATTTGTAGGTACGCATATGGAGCTAGAAGTAATCATCCTGAGTGAGATAACCCAGACCCCAAATGACAGGTATTGTACTTTTATCTGGTGTGTTTGTGTTAGCTTTTCAAGTTTTAGATAGGTGCGTTTCAATCAGAATAACACAGAGGTTAGGTGGCAAGGACCAGGGGGTAGGGGTGCGGGAATCTTCTGAGGAAGAGGAAATAGAACATGGTATTATAAAAAGATAAAGGGGAAGCTAGATTATGAGGATGAAATTGAAAGGGGAAGGTGGGAGGGCAGGGTAGAGAGGGAATATGGGAAGGGATAACACTAAAGGCTTTTTGAAAAGCCATATAGAAACATAATACTGTTTCTCTCTCTCTCTCTCTCTCTCTCTCTCTCTCTCTCTCTCTCTCTCTCTCTCTCTCTCTCTCTTCTCTCCCTCTCCCTCTCTCCTCTCTCTCTCCCCCCCCCTCGTGTGTGTGTGTGTGTGTGTGTGTGGTGTGTGTGTGTGTGTGTGTGTGTGTGTGTGTGGATGTGTGTGTATGTATGTTGAATTTAAAAGGAATCAAAATATAATTGACAAGACAATGCCCCAAGAATATATCTTTTACAACCAAGTAAAATCTCAATGCCAGGGATGGGTTACATCTTGTTGAGTTATTGGTCAACAGGGTCTGTAAACCCTCCCCATTCATCCAAACATCAAAAACTATTGCCAAGGCTATTGGTTAGTCTCCATAAACTGACAGTAAAACCCCACTGCTGAAGAATAGTATGCTTTGAATTACAAAAGAAACATTATGTTGAGAAATGATGTCACTGATGTAATAGTGTTTGAATTCAGAAACCACTTACATGTGATAAGTGGGAATTGTTATACTCAGCTTTGCCAATTCCTTGTCAACCAAATGACCAGTTGAACACCAGAGTATGCAGAAAGAACCTTGGTAAAATTAACCTTGTCACAGTAATGGTGTCACCAGACCTTTGCCTCAGCTCAACTTGTAGAAATAAAACGTTGTATTTCAAATAAAAAAGAATTATGGGAAAGACACATTACTCCAACACACATTTGCGTCCTTCTTTTCAGTACTCATCTGTTTGTATAATTGGCTTTTCTAAATTCACATGCAGGAATCACAATGAATGGCCTTTTGTGAAGGCTTTAGCAGATGCATTAGTAACATTTAAATTGAAAACTGTTTCATTTTTTTCCAAGAATGATAATGATTCTCTCTCTTTTTCTATCATTGATCTGAAATGGGGTCTCAGATCATTTACCAGAATGAGTGAGTACTCCATCCACACTGTGTGCAAATTTTTTTTTTTTACTGATATTTAGTTTTTGAATCACTCTGTTGGGGATAAAAGGACACACAAAGTGGGAGTGAGAACCTAGGGGTCCCTGGCTTGTAGAGCTCCTCATGGGCAGGCAGGGACTAGAGGCTCTGGTTCAGCAGGCAACAGTTAACCTGCCTACCACAAAACGCTCCATCTGGAGCCACACAGAGCCTTCTTTTATTATTCTTAACAACTGAAAGGCTTCATTTTTAGGTAAAAATTCAGAAACAACATAACTGACACTCACCATAGGATCTAAAAATAAAGCTGGGTCTTTTGAATAACTGATAATGTTCAAGGCATGTGGAAAGCTGTTCATTTGATTTAGTTTTTCCTTGACTGACATGTCACCCAGTTATGAATATTCCTTTGTCCCAGGGTATCTTATAATCCTACAAGTTAAAAGACCCCCCCATTATTTTGGAGGAGGCAAATAGCATGCTATATCATATAAAGAGATCCTTAGTTCTAATTAGTTTAATGTGTACTCTTCATCTGGTGCTTTAAGAGGGCAGCCATACCAGGGGCTCATGCATTACTAAAATCAAACTTTTCTCCCCTCTTCTGGACCATCTTTTCCCATCATCCTCTAATAAGGGAGTCATGCCCATGGGGTAGACATAGTTGGTGGTAATAACAGCCTGCACCCCCACAATGCCCTGTACTACAGATCAAGGTAACTACACTTTGTTTCTCTGGATGGGTTGGCTACGAGTGCAAGTTGCTTATTAAGGTTAGCACTGATTATCTGAAGTGGGTCCTTAAGGTGAGAAGCTCCCACCCAGAGAAGATAGTTCTATGAGGATGACAGATTTTGAACAGTATTCCATAAATGGGTAGCAGAACCTCTCTTCCAAACTACTGCAGGGTTATAATTCAGGAGTGCTTATGGGACTGAAGTGTGACTTGATGGGACATCTAGTCGTACTCAGTTGGCTACTTTCTCTTAAAAGTATCTTCATTTCAGTATTGTTCAGTGTGCATGCGTGTGTGTGTGTGTGTGTGTGTGTGTGTGTGTGTGTGTGTGCGCGAGCGCGCGCGCGCAGGTGCGTGCACACACACGTGTACACATGGAGAGCAGAGGACAGTTTGCAGGAGCCAATTCTTTACTTTTACCATGTGAGTCCTGAGGATTGAACTCGGGTCATCAGGCTTAGAGACTATGGCAGTTTCAAAGTTGTCAGAGTCTTTAAAGTCTTTACTGACTGAGCCATCTCACTAGCCCATTTCTACATCTTTCTCTTTTGTTACTCTGATCACATCACTTCTCTCTTAGTCTCAGATGGTTTGTCTATCCAACAAGTCAAAGCAAAATAAAACAGGTGAGATTTGAAGCCATGAAGCAGATTTCACGTGTGGACGTGTAAAAATGCTTAGAACAGTGCCTTGAACAAACACAGTCAGACAGAATTTATGGGCACTATTATCACTATCAACACCAATAGTCTCACAATCTCAATACAATCATCATTAACTTCATTAAAATAGTTAGCATATTACTTACTATTTTTGTGACTTTATTCTGAATGATAATCCCTAATTTTCATATCATGATTTTCCTTGTTTATGAATATGTCTTAAGGTTTATACAATGAGTATGCATTGCTTTGGAGTGACATTTTATATATATATATACATATATATTATATATTATAGAAGTCATTATTATAAAATAATGACAAATTATTTTTGTTTTGAGAAATACAAATAAATACAAACAAGATATTATAAAATAAATAAACACAAACAGAAATAATCTTCCCACCAAGGATATAAATATGTGAATTGAGAGTAACATCATAAACAGAGTTTGATCTGGAGAATTGGGTTGTAAGCTTAATGCTCCTCACACCTTGCCTATTTCCATCTTAAGGCCCAATTCAATACTTGCCTATGGTCAAGCCAATTCTGAGATTGTTTATCTATCATCATCTTACCTACTTAACTGTCTATTGTCTGTCTATCTGTCTGTCTGTCTATCTGAGAGAGAGAGAATAAAAGAAGGAAGAAAATAAAGAAGGGAGGATGAGAGAGGAAGGAAGGAACAGAGGGAGCGAACAACATCCCAAATTTTGATTTTTGCTGTTCTAAGTTCGTGTGTGGAAGCAGAGTGAGCACCTTGATAAAATCCCCACATTACACCTGGTTCTCTGTCCAGGTCCTCTTGCTCCAGAAGCACCTCTGCTCTCTCTTGCCTATTATCTTCCTATACTCTCTCTCAAATATAGATCCATCATGAAATTAGTCCACCCTGGAAAAAACATTCATATTCTTCATTCTCCATGAACATGCCATCACAAGTAACACAGCCCTTACCATCCATAGTTCTCTACCTTTCATTTGGTAATTCCTTCACCTGGGCTCATTCTGACATTTACCCTCAGCTACTTTTCTGTTAGCTACAATGTGAATTGCCCATCCAGTTACTCCCAGTTTTCATTTACTCAAGATACTCTGTATCAAGTGATTACTACTATGTGCAACACACTCAGCCAGGTATTATCTATCTAATTCTGTTCCATGTTCAAGGTCTAGTCAACTTCAGCTCTCTTAACAACTCTGAAATTGCCATAACAGCTAAGGTCCTGTCTTAGTGTTTCTATTGCTGTGACAAAACACCATAACCAAAAAGCAAGTTGGGGAGTAAAGGATTTATTTGGTTTCCACTTACACAATGTAGTCCATCATTGAAGGAAGTCAGGATAGGAACAAACAGAGCAGGCAGGAATCTGGAGGCAGGAGATGATACAGAAGCCATGGAGTTCTTACTGGCTTGCTTCCCATGGCTTGTTCAGCCCACTTTCTTATGAAACCCAGGACAACCAACCCAGGGAAGGCACCACCCACAACGGGCTGGGCCCTCCTCCATCAAGCACTAATTAAGAAAATGTCTTATAGGCCTATCTACAACCCAACTGAAAAATGGAGGCATTTTCTCAGGTACCCCCTCTCAGATGACTCTAGCTTATATTAAGTTGACATAAAACTACCCAACACAGGTCCAATTGGTATTTTACCTCCCAACTGTTGTATGTGTTAGCAATTAAATTTACCACCTGAACCCCAAATTCCCTTCAAGAAAGAGTTATGCTAACTATATCTAAATCCGCTACTTTTTATCTATAACGCATACAACACTGAAAAAGGGTTGGGTACTATTTTATTTATTGATGAAACCAAATGCCAGGAATATGCTTGTCACATGAAAGATGCCCAGCAAATATTTACCAAATGGGTGCTAAGTACACAGTGTGTGCTTTTGATCATTACCCAGATAACAGAGTATTTGATATTAATTGTGAGCACCTTCCCCATGTCCTTAAAGCAAATGCATCCTTCAGAGAATTTTTAAAAATTACAGAATTATGACACGTTAGTAAATGCCATAGCTTGCATGCAATTGTGGGGAGAAGTATGAGGAAAGCTTTCTACAAATGAAGTTCAAAAGTCTTCAGAAAATACAAATAATCACCAAAGCGAATCTGTTAATTGGGTCTATAGATTATTCATAGCACTTTAGTAGTATGTATCTCTCACTGACATACTCTGCTTTCCAGGATGTAGTCGATTCTGTGGCTGTCATCGCTCAGCAATGCTGGCAATAATCTCCAAAGATAGTTGTATATCATTTACATATTCTAATTAGAATGCTAAATTATACTATTTTAAAGCTGAAAAGACCTCACCTAACATCTAGTAATCTTCAAGCTTCTTTTTTTTTTAAAGCAATTTAAACTCTTTTATAAAACTTAGAATCTTACAAAAAAAAAAAAAAAACCCTCAAGGCATAATGGGAGAAACGTAGAGTTGTTCTGGTGACCTTGAAGGACTGAGTGTAGAGAAAGTCTTGTTCTGCTCCCTGTACCCTCACCCCACCCTATCCTTGGAATCTTCTCTCCTTCAGGCTCCCAAGGAAAGGCTGTTTGAGGTACTGGTCCAGACACAGCCTGAGGACCAGCCCCTGACTTAATGTGGACAGAAACATTTGCAAAGGGTGAGAGAGCAGGCCATGATGGGGCCACTAGGGGTTCCTGGCCTGCATCCCTGAGATGTACCTGTCACATAACACTGCCCCAACTATAGGCATCAGCAACGATTGCAATTCTCAGTGAAATTCTTCCAAGTGCTTCTACATGTCCAGAAGAGTGCCTACTTACCTCTTAGGGGGCTTGCTTTGATTTGTCCCCTAATTCCCTTAGACTTCTGAATCCATTTTATGGAAACATCAGGTTACCAACTTGTTTAAAACTTTCCTTGCATAACCCTGACCTCTGGATTGCTTTCAGCTGTCCACCGAACCTTCCATCATGAAGGTAGCTGGATTACCACTTAGCAAAGGTGTTCTAGTAAACTATCTAGTGCTTATGAAGTGCTTTCCAACTCAGCTGTCTATGGGGCAATTTTCATGGCTGAAAGATGTAGGCAAACATTCACATATGTTGGTCCATTTATAAAGTGGCTTCATTGAAAGCCCCATGGCTTAAAATTGTACCTTTGCAAACGGATGTCTATTCTTTTTATTATTATTATACAGTGACATAGACACACATCATTAGGTCTTTATTGACATCCTGTTTTATTTTTATCTGGGTTTCATGTTAGCTGCGAATGTCATCATAAAACTGTCTTCTAGAATACCTACTGATAGGAAAGAGGAAAATGATAAATCAAAATTCAGTGCCATATGGGAGAGGGGAGTCCTCAGGATCCCTGCTGCCCTGCCTGCGTGACTGAACAGCAGGGGCTACATGCAGGGCGAGTGTGGGGCCAGGGCAAGGAAGGAGCTGGCAAGGTTAGCTTGGAGAGACCTGCTCCAAGCTCAGTATTAAAATAGAGCCCAGTAATCACTGGCGCTGTCAGTGTGGATACCTGACTTGCACAGCCCAGGGGGAGTCTCTAGGCCTGCATTGGCTATAGGAAAGGCAATTAGAGTTTCCAGGAGGTAGAAATTCAACATTTAATTGGCTCACATCCAGTTAAGCAGCAACAGTTAGAATCCTTTTACTCAACTCCTGTCTAGTTGGAGTTATCAATTTTTAAAGAGATCTTTCTTTCTTCCTTTCTTTCTCTTTCTTTCTTTCTTTCTTTGTTTCTTTCTTTGTTTCTTTCTTACTTTCTTTCTTTCTAGACTTCATTTTGTTCTTATCATTCAGTTTTGCTTGGGAGGGGAGGGGCTCAAGAAATACATATTCAGTCCTGTTCAGATGATCACATGCCAATGACTGACTGAATTTCAAATACACAATTTAGGCTTCTTCAAAATGCTTGGTGCTGTGATGCCCCATTGCCTTTGACTATATATTATTTTTCTTACTGTGGAAATGTGATGTGAATCATTTTAATAACTCCTTGCATCATGTCTACCTACGCTCTCCATTTGTGCGAGTCATATTCAGGCATGTGAGCGGTGAGCATCAGTGTATGGGAAATCACAGTGGGAATAGGAAGGATAACAGTTTCCAAAATAAGTCCTGTAAATGTAGCCTGCATTGTCTAGAAATACAATGCCCAGCATAAGCAGAGGCTATAAATTTGACTGCTCTAGTTGAGCTACATGTGCATCAGTGAGTTCATTTCCTTCTGGACACATCCCAAGATGGATACTCCAACTATGACCATTTAGAATACTCTTTCGTCTGCCCTATATGCTCCAGAATGCTTTATCAGGATCATCTCTGAACACTCTACCTCTTGAGCACCTTCTTATTTTTCACTCTGCTCTGGATCATTTTATTCAAGGTCTTTCACTTACATTTCTCTTTCCTTGCAAAGTTCTTCCTCTTCCATTCTGGTACCTTCCCATTCATTTCTTTTTTTAAAAGAATTTTCCTAACTCCCGAAATCTGAAGCTCTGACCTTTATCTTCATGGACATGTACACACACCTGTCATTCTATCACAGATCCCCGTGACATTCTTATCCTGGCACTAATGAATCACTATCTGAAAACAATTTGCACATGTGTGCTTGTGTGCGTGTGTGTGTGTGTGTGTGTGTGTGTGTGTGTGTGTGTGTGTGTATTTTCTCCTCCCTCCATTGTTTGATAGCTCATGCCAAGAGACGCTTCATTTGCTTTGCTTCCATGGGGTTCAGAAGGTATCTGTTAAATCAATCATAAAGAATTTAGCAGAGCATGTCTAGTGTTAACTGATCAGGCTTCCAGGGGAACACGAGGAAGTTATCAGGAAACTAGTTAAGCAAGAGTAATATGATCCCTGGAGAGAAAAGATTGGAAGAAGTCATTATATTTGTCATGGTCAATGTGAAAGACTAGAACAGTTAGAGGAAGGAGATCTGAGTTGCTGGCTGTGCAGCCCTAGCTGTGGAGAACACTACCTGGGGTCTCATAGAAAGGATGAGTTCTTTTCCCACCCAGGTTTTCTTTTGGTAAACAGTATTCAAGAAATACACAGAGCAACTGCCTATGTAGGAGGTAGTACACTTCAGTCAAGAGAATATATGAAAATCATAGAATGAAAATTATTTCACTTCTTTTGGAAAAGAAGAATGAAAGTCTAGGAGAGGTAACATGTCCCAAAGCATAGAACACATTCTTCCTTCATTTATTGGCTCTTGTTCATTCTAGGATGGAGGCCAGATATTCTAATGACTAGCTTCCCTGGTTTCCCCTGATGTTGGGGTGGCCACTTGAGTCTGATCTATTCAGTGAATCATAAAGTATGATTGGACTAATGCACCTTTGCATGCTTGAAGAAGGGATGGAATGGCCATTGCTGTCTTTCTCACTCCTCCATGAATTGAAAGTAGATATGAGGAACGGAGTTACATTAACTAGTGTAGCCAAGGGAAACACAGAAAGCCGGTTCTAGCATCCTACTGAGACATGGTTAGCCACTGATTGTTTTTGTGATTTCTTTAGTTGTTTAGGAAAATGTTTGCAGAGTTTTCTTGTCTATTAAAGCTCTCCTGTGTGATACCCAGATACAATGAAAAGTGACAGAGTTGTGTTTAATTTTATATTTCCCAATGCTCAGGGACAAAGCCTATACCATTGCATACACATTCATTTGGTAATTAGTGTTAAGTGTTTACTGTGATCCAGACATTGCTAGGACCTGGAGAATGCTGGGTAGAGAGCAGGGAATACTGTATACAATAAAAAGAAATGACTGAATACATCATTTCAAGCCAATGAAATAAAGACTTTGACAGAATGCTCAAGACAACAGAGAAGTTGTTCAGGAACAAGATAGGGAGAAGAGGGACTCCTTGAAGTGGCTTTTGCTTGCAGCAAAGTCTTCCATGAAAAATAGTAGTTAAGCAGAATGAAAGGGTTGGGGTAAAACATTTTAGGACATTTGAAGATTGTGGTGGAGAGAAGAAGGCACACAGAGAAGGTACATGGAATTCAGCAAGACAAGCTCAGTATATGTACAGTATGAAGGAACTGGGGAGAGATGCAGGAAGCCCTGGAGGGATGAGCAAAGCCAAGGAAGAAAGAAGAGCCTGCTCTACCAAGATGGTGTCCTGGGGATGTATCTAGAAATGGGTGCTAGGAAGCTACTGAAGTATCAAACACAAGGAAGCAACTGATCGGTTCTTCAGAGATCTTGATATACCTGTCTATAGAGCAGACATTGGGCAGGAAAGAAGGATCAAGAAAGAGATGGGCCATATTGTGGGAGGTCATATATTGCAGACTTTAACTGCCTGCAAAGTGTTAAGAAAGCATAAGTAAATCAGTATAAAGCCACAGGAGAAGTTAAAAGTGGTTCCCAGACTTCCAGGGACAGTGGTGACAAGGACAGTGGTGTCTTGCATCCCTGACAATCTGAGTGCAGCTTGGGATAAAGAGCCCAGGGAAGAGGTAACTGTGATAGGGAATATATGACATGTGTAGAATAAAACAAAATGACTACTGATTTGAACAGCAAGTGGAGAATTGGGATTCTTGGTTTGGGACTCTGACATTCATATGCTGTATTAAAAAGGGAAGTTTCCCCAGCCATTAAATGAAAATAAACTCCTTAGGACTTTTGCAGTAGTACTTTTATATTATATAAAGATATTTGAGCAAAAGGCTAATAATCACGTTGCACTCATTTACATTTCCAATGGCTATAAAATGATATGTCTCATTATCTTAGTGTCATGATTTGCATACACACAAGAATGCCACTAAATGCCAATCAACTTAAGTTTTTTTGTTGTTGTTTATTTTCTTTTTAAATGTTGAAATGATTCACTTCGGGGAATTTAAGAGAATATTTCTTTAAAAGCTCAATTAACATTTCTGAACATAAAACATCTTTTACTTGTATCTGTGTTCCACTGCTGAATATTTTTTTTAATACACTTCTTTTCTTGATGATAAAACTAGCAGTACAATTGCTTCTTATCTAGATTCATAAGTTACCTAATGGCTGTTCCAGCCAAATGTTTAATGAAATTTTAGTTTTCACAAATCAACTTTTGATATGCTTCCAAAAGCATCTTTTAAATGACTCCTAGTATTTTTGTTCATATTTCAGTAATTGTATAAAAAATATGCATTTTTTTCTTTTACACCAGGAAACATATGGCATAAATGCTTAAGGAAATGTGAGTCATGCCTTTGATGAGGCAACGACTGAAGAATCAGCTCCTACTGTCACAGTATAAATAGCATGATAAGCCCCATCGAAGGTCAAAAATCTAATTTTAAAATATGTATTTTAAGAATTTTTATTTCAGCCACCTTGCCATGGATTAAAAATGTGGTCTGTTTATGTTCCATACTGACATTTTCTAGTGTGCCTACTTTTCTTTCTTTCTTTCTTTCTTTCTTTCTTTCTTTCTTTCTTTCTTTCTTTCTTTCTT